>VDFB02324912.1:0-185879 GCA_007258455.2 Sequoia sempervirens
CTTCAGCTAATACAAAGAAGGCGTGAAATATTTTATTCTCGATGTTAGACTTTTTCGGTGCATCCCATTAATGCATCTTGTAAATATTTCTCGACATTTTGAGATGTCATTTTGTAAGTGTAATTACACCAAAGTCCAAAGATGTAATATTTTCAAAACAAATTACACACTTTGACTTTGGTCAAAGTTAGGTGAGATTTCCTAAAATCGCTCACCTAACTCTCCCTGATTTTCTCAATCTCTTTCCTTCTTTTGCTCATCCCTCTTTCTATATAATGTGAGGGATTTTCATTGTAATATTATCTTTTAGTCTATTGCAACAAAGTGCTGCCCTTTTGTAAGCAAACTTGTGAAACTTTGCGTTCATACTTTGTGAATGAGATTCAATCAATAAAGAAAAGGATTGCAAGCCAGACTTTGCGTTGGATTCAATACTTTTGTAAGTTGATTTGATTTGGTAGTGATTAGTTCGAGAAATCTGAAAGACTCTAAGTGATTGATGTAAACTTTGTGTTACATCTACTATTTAGATTACATTGTTATTTTGTTTATCATTGGTTGAGTGATCTATAAGACTTTGCGCTTATAATCATTTATACTCTTGCATGTTCTTGTTGGATAATCTATAAGACTTTGTGCTTATAATTATTCATTCTCTTGGATACTTTGTCGAAGGATCTACAAGACTTTGTGCTTGTAATCGTTCGTGCTATTGACACTCTTGTTGGATGATCTACAAGACTTTGTGCTTGTAATCATTCATGCTGTTTGAAGAATTGTTGCGTCTAAGAAGACTTTATTAGCTTCCTAGCATTAATAAGCTTGATGCGTTTATCGCCGGAATCAACATTGATAAAGCTCGCGGAGCGACTTTGTGCCTTCCGTGAGCTTTCCCTTTTTTTGTTTGTTGTTAATTACTTCTGGTATCTCTACGCTTCGCTTTGACAAGATAGAGATATTGGCATTACTGCTGGTTGTTAGTTTTAAGTTATCAAGAATTCGGAACTTCCAACACGTGAAGCATTGTAAACATCTTCTCTGAAAAAAGAGAGAAGGATGAATGTAACACACCCCCCCCACTCCGTGAATTTCGTGTACATTGTGTAATTATTTTTGTGATTTACTATTGTTTCTCTTAGCAGTAAGAAGGGTGCCTCCCCTTTCCGAGAGGAGAGATTCATATCTCACATAGCTGTGGCTGAAGTCTAAGTTGTGTAATCTGTCGAGAGTTGATTACATAATTTTCACCCAACAAATTAAATATTAATATCTCACTCATTATTAACTCGATGCTCGAGCCGTCTGATGCTGACGACACAAGAAGTGATTCTGAACGCCATAAGTCCATACTGCTAAAAATAGCAGGGGTCCCACGCTGACTGCCAAGAACTGCTAAAAATAGCAATTCTGCAAAAAGTGTCCGAATGAGCCCGAACGAAAGCCAATCGATCAAAACTGCCAATCAGAAGCTGAGCCAAGCTCCGAAACGACCCTCCAACCACTCTATCAGCCTACGAGGGTCTCCTGATAGGCCAATCTTACAATCTCTGATGCTCGCCAATAATGAGGACATGACAGTCCGCCCTCCCTAAAATTGCTTGACCCCAAGCAATCACTACTGCAAAGAAAACTCCGATCCTCGGAAGGCCCAAAAGAAAAAACTGTGAAATGTCCCACACATCACGATCTGTCTCCTGTAGCATCATCAAAACTCAACTACGCAATCAATACCTGGGTCCCAACCCAGAAAGTCTGTTGTGACGGTCCTCCTCAGGCTGCCACTGCGCTCTACTGCCTCCAACTTCACCATGCTGAGAATAGTGAAGTAACCCAATGGGACCCATCCAATACTCGGTGCCAAAGCTGTCGCCACCGGGATCCCAATACAATATGAATCCACATCCATCCGTCATGCAGAGATAAAGACTTCTAGAAGCATCTACTATCCTGGATCTCTCCTTGTCCTCTGCTAAACCCTCATGGATGTGATAACTGTCCAAGCCATCATGCCAACTAACAACATAGTCGCCCTGTAACCATGTACCGGTATGAAAAATCTGCGACATAGAAGTATCAAGCTCTGTCAAATACACATCGGCATGATGTAAAACTAACTGCTGCCCCTGCAAGTAATACCCCGCAAACTGCTGAGTCAAGTACCTGCATCCGCTAATCCCATCTTGTGAAGATGGTAACTCTGCACACAAAAATGAATTACTCCCCTCGACTGTACCGAGAGAATCACCCTGTGCACAAGTATGGTGCATCGAATACAAATCATGTACAGGTGGATCAAAGGAAAAACTATAAGCACTCCTCACCATGTACACCTCATTAAACTCCTCTGTGAGTTTTGTTTGGAATCGCGATGCACTGGAACAATCCCAAACACTACGATCATCACCCAACCTGGAACTAGTGTCAAGAGTACGATTAGCCTCCAACTCGAAGAGTGGATTATCATAGACCAAACCACCATCAAATTCAAATAATGGATTGTTCACAAACTGCACAATCACTCCATCTTGATCTGAATCATCCATCTCTGAATCGCTGGAATAATAAATTGAATTGTACTCCTGACTTGGCTCAACCAGCTGCCGATCATAGTCAACTGCATCGGATGAAAAGACTGATTTGCTTCCAGGAGAGGGAAACAAATCATCACAAGTACCAATCTCCCAACTGGATGAGACTCTGAATATCTGCTGTGAAGATGGACAAGTATCGAGGGTTGTCACACAACTCTCCAGTGTATCAACAACCATGTCACAGGAACTATCAATGAACTGCCCTGCATCACCTATCACAGAACTAATGTCGAGAGGACCTGGTGCAACGCGTGGCTCACTGCAACTCTCATCTAGTGTACTCATCCTATCTGTACCAACTGCTCCTGTGACCGTGCTAGATGTAACCTCATCCTCAACATCTCCCTCACTACTATGTACCATGGGTGTATACTCCTCACCAACCGCTGCCATGGAAGACTGAACTATATCCAAAGGTGGTGAAGATTGTGCTAAACTCAACGCCACGGTAAACCTCTCAATCTGTAACTGTGACTCTCGAAGAGCCAGTTGGGTGCTATGCAATGAGTCCCTAGTCACCTCCAGCTCATGAGTGAGCTCAACAATCTGTTCTCCCTTTCCCTGCAATGCATCATAACAAATGCAATCCCACTCGAGAAGAAAATCCCTGTCCGCAAGCAATTTAAGGTAGTTTTGTTTCATCGTACCAATTGCTTCTCGGAGTGCATGTATCACTGCAAGGGAGAAACCACTCTCACTGTGCTTATCTGTCAAAGAAGGACTCCAACTATAGGTAGTCAACAACTGACGAGCAACGTCAAAATGCTCAAGGGCGGTGGCAATCATATTATCATTCACTTGTAGTTGCCCAACCAAATGATGAGGACTCTGAAGCTTACGACCCCCATACAAGATTTCCGGTTCACCATATGCACTATGATATGACGCTGATCCGTCATTGCTCTCCGCATGATAAGCAACATCATGTGTGCTTTCACCCATGCACACCTCAGCATTTAAGGTACTGCTGCTCGGTACCTCAAAGGATGGCTCAACTGATACGGTAGAAGTTGCTGGTCTGACAGTATCTTCACACGCTTCTACTCCAACAGTGACTGTATGCCCATCCAAAGCATGATTCTGAGATTCCATATCAACATATGAATCCTCTAGCTGGTTTTCAAAGGTCTGATCCGGAAAATCAGATTCACCATTACTTAAATTCTCAACACCAACTGCATCACTCGTACCCAACTCTTGAGTCTCTTCATGCGACAACTCAATAGTACTTTGCATGTGTGAAACCTCTGTTGTGTCATGCTCACGCGAAGTTTCACCAATGCTGTCATAAAAATCAGAAGTGGCTTCAATAGTAGAAACTTCTTGAGTCACCTCCTGCAAGGACGATGTAGGTAAATTATTACCCCAAGCTGTGCTAGTACTGTCTTGACTCAAATCAGCACGCTTATCAAATTCCTGTAATAAATCTCTGCCTACTTCATAGGGATTTGAAAATACCACATCATTCTCATGAAGGATTGTATCACCCTTATGCGTAGATTCTCTATCTGTTCCAAACGTAAACAACTCACGAGCTATAGTCAGATATTTCTGTCTTGCCAACTCTGTCTTATGGCAAAGACTCGGGTGCACATCCATGTAACTCACGAAAGGAAGCTTTGTTTTAATCTTCTGAGGTAGAATGCTATACTCCTGGAACATGCTAATCACTTCTCTTTCTGCGTTTTGTGGTGTTCTGTCAATCGTGATCCTTCCGCTGATCTCAGGTGATACTAACTGCCACTCGTCGTTCGCTGTCCTAAATGTATCAACGAACAAATCCTCATGCTGTTCACCTGTTATAGCCTCATCGGGCTCCTGTCTCCCCAAAGTGGGCCTAGTAGGCCTATCTGCTGTCTGTGACACTGTCCTAGGAGCTCTCCGTGAACTTGCAACACTCCTGTCGTCGTCACGATGTGGTGACGATCTCCTCGGAGTATCCAGTCTCTGAAGTGCAACTGCCAACTGCTGTAATACACCATTTGACTGCCGTTGACCTGCACAAAGATGTCTGAGTGCATGCAAGACCTCTGCACGACCGTGACCTCTGTTACTATGAAGAAACTCTGTTCTAACATTATCTGTTCTATCAGTCCTGTAATTCCTGTCAGTTCTGTCAGCCATGTTTCCCGGCTGCCAGATCGAACCCTGTTGCCTGTCAACCAAAGCTCGCCTAAATGAATAATAGCTGATAAGACCCAAACTATTTCGGCTGCAGAAGACGGCTAAACCCTCAGGATGGCAGGATTTAGCTCTGATACCACTGTAGAAACCCCAGTTTCCCGATTTCTCTGTATCCGATGTTGTTTTGTTTGTTTTTCTGAATGTTTGGGTTTTCGGACGTTTTTCTAGGGTTTAAGCATAAAATGCAAGATGGCGATTTTTGCATGGAATTGGAAATAAATTCAAATTAAAATAATTCTATTCTGATAACAATGAAATCAATAGCCAGAATGGACGCCAATCTAATATAAATCTTCTGAAACAGTTACAATGTAATTCGGACAACATGCGAAGAAAAGGCAATGATTTAATGTAACCTGATTTTTCTGATACAGCAATAAATGAACAGCTAAAAGGTACAGCTGCAATGATTGATTGTTTTCTCCTCCAGTCTGTTGTTCTCAAATCCCTTTAGCAACCCTAGCGCTTCCAGATGATGAAGAAAAGTGGTCTGAAGATAGGCGTTTCTCACAGGAAAAGGAAACACGTCTTTCTCTGCTGGTACGGCCTGTCAGAACAGTACGGCCTGCAGCAGTAATTAATGCAGATGGTACGGCTTCCCTCTGAAACCCCAGAACCTCAGTAAAGATAGGCGCTTTGAGGCTTTTATGTCTTATGAATGATTCCTCAGCAAATCCTCTGAATAAATTTTATAAATCAAACTTCCAGAATAAGTACGGCTCTTGCTGAAGTGGTACGGCTGTCAGCAGCATTTAATGACTTGTACGGCCCCTTTGAAAACTCTCCAGATCTCCAAATATGGACGCCTAGATGAATAGAAGGTCTTCTATATAAAATAGATGTTGAAGCTCTGTGGATAAATAAACCTCTGATGTTTGAATCAACTATGATGCTCTGTAATTCCTCCTGGATGAAGAAATTTCTCAACTGGCAATAAATCAGATGTTATTTCACATCCTCTGAACTGCTTCGATGGAGATGGCTCGTTCTCCAACGAATATCGAACTCAAACCCTAAGGTCTCCGTTCTCTGGCAAAGACTGGCAAATTTTCAATTCACAAAATGTCATAATCCTCAATTCCCAAGGCAAATCCACTCTTATGCTGAAAAGTGCGATTTCCTTAAAGATAGGGTTTTATTAACCCTCCAACCACTCTATCAGCCTACGAGGGTCTCCTGATAGGCCAATCTTACGATCTCTGATGCTCGCCAATAATGGGGACATGACAGAATTTCTCTCCAATCCATTTGTCGATGAACAAACGGAACCATCATGGGGCTGGAAAAGAAAGTCACAACATCATTAATACTGAAATTTTGATCCTTATCCTTCAAAAAGTCCTTCTTTCCACAAGTAATAAGTTCTATCAACCCATATTGAGAATCGCAAGCATGGATACCCAACTGAAAGTGATCTCCAACATACTGAAAAGAAAACTCAACACATTCCCAAATGCTAGTAAGGATCAAGTGCATACTGAAGAGATTGATGCCTCTGCTAATGAACCTTTGAAGCCTATCCATGAAAGCTTCAACAACATTGGAGCATGAACTATTAAATGACTTCAAATACAAATCCAAAAATAGACCAATATGTGCCAAAGTATTGTTCAACCAAAGGGATGGATTGACAAGCATGCAAACACCAAGTTCTGGTCCATCTTCATTCCCTTCTTCATGAGTAACAAGACTAAAATCTTCACTTCTTGCTGTTGTACTGAAGTTACCAGCTGCTACCAAATCTTGCCTTGTTAACATCTTGGTGTCGAAGATGTTGAAATCTCCTCGAAACAACACTTCCCATGTATAGACTTCATCCTCAAACCCACTTATGCATTCATTACTAATCAGCAAACGTGGCACATCCACATACTCGGTCTCATTCTCTGTTTCAACTTCCATCACATAGAGAGGATTGCCATAATATCCTTCATCACTTTCTTCAAAGAGAGGATTGTCAAAAACTTGAAAGTCACCCCATCCATCTTGTTGATCCAAATCTGCACTTGTAACTTCAGTCCTTCTTGTGAGACCTTCTAGGTCAAACTCCTCTCGAAGACTATCAAGCTCACCGATTACTTGCTTGATTTCTTTGGCTCTATGTGCATTCTCTTGCTCTGTGAAAAATTTGAATTTAGCAAACTGATTTTCTACCTCCACTAAAGCCATTTGAGTTTCTTCTAGTGTAGCTCTTGTTGATCCAAGCTCCAGAGAAAGTTCATCAATCTTCCTCACTCTCTCTTGAGAAGCACAAATGGTCTTCTTTGCAACTTCAATGGCGTAATCACGATCTTTAACCAAGTGCATGTACTCGGACTTCAAGGTTACCAACGAGTTTCTGATAAGTTGCAGATTGGGAAGAGCAACTTCATCTTTCACTCCTCTTTGTCTCTCTTCAAGCTGAGCCTTCCAGTACAATTCTTCAACCAAGCTATGTGTGTGATCAAACAGGGATAGAGCTTGCACTTCCTTGTCAATGGACACCTTGAATTGTCTGTCCCAATCATGACAATTCAAAGATGATGAACTGCTGATAGGCTGCAACGGAAAATCAGAACCATGTCCCTTGTCTTTGCTTCCTTCATTGCTGCTCCAACATTCATGAACTTCACCATTGACTAGTGGAGAATGCTCATTATCAAAAAAAGCATCATACTTCACAGATTCTTTGACCCCAAGTTTGCAATCAACTTCATGCATTGGAAAATCATATTTGTGTTTAGTAACACCTTCAAACTCTACATCTTCAAGAGCCACGTGGTCTTCTAACTCTTCATCCACCTCACCGTCTTCTTGATCGAAGGCTAAGGCAGCTCCTAACTCGAACGAAGAATCATCGAATGTTGTTCTGAAAGTTTTAGAAGAAACAACATCCTTCTTGGTGGCTGCAACCAACTCGAAAGGATCACCATGGAACTTTTCACAGCAAGCTTCTTCATCAAAGACAACTTTTCCTTCTGTGCCCTCCTTATAGCTTGCAATGCCAACGAAACTTTGGTCTTCATCAGGATCAAAGGGAAACTCATCCCACAAAGTTTCTCTGTCATACCTTGGTGCCAACACACCTGGATCCCAAATGCTAGTGGGTTGATTAAGATGATCAATAGGAAAAAATTTATCATGCTCCCTTTGTAGTGATGACTCTTTGAATAAGTCAAGTCCCAAATCCCTCAAATTGATATCGTCAAAAACATTTCTCTCCAAAGACCGAGTTTGCTGCTCAAACCCAAAGTCACCATCATAATGAAGTGAAGAATCTTCATTGCTTGTTGTTTTGAACACTTCAACGTCATTATCTTCAATATGACCTTGTATGGACTCTTTGGAATTATCTCTATCATCAGGACCACTAAATTTTCTTGCATCTTGCTCAAACTTCTCCAACAGTGGCTTCAGTTTTTCTTCACATTGATTAAATAATTCCTTGATCAGCATAGCAGCAATAGGAGAATCCTTTTCTTCACACTCATATGTGTCCAAGAGGAGAGATTGGACATTTGGTGGAATTTCATCTGACTCATTAATGGTGAGAATAAGGATTTTCTTCACAGCTGCAATAACATCCTCTTCTTGTTTGCTCCAAGTGGATATGAAGAGGTAATGGAACAAGTGATAAATCTGATCATGCATTTCCAAGGCAAATAGCAAGTTACTTACCCAGAGATCTGAAAATGTCTTTAAGATAGCAACCTTTCTAGCAAATAGATTGCTTCCAGTTTCATCAAGATCTTGGAAACTTTCTACAATCATATTCAGAATTATTTTCATGGTTTCATTATCATAGGGTGTCAAAGGAACCACAATCCTCATCATCTCCATGAAGCAAGAAGAAATCAACAGCTTCATTTCTTCATTTGGATGTCCCAGCCAATAGGGCTGAACTAAAAGGTGAACTGCAAGTGACAATGCCAATTCCATCCATTTAGAAGGTGACTGCTCCACCTGTCTCAAACATTGTTCCAATATTTGAAGATTATTCTTTTCTTCTTCCATTGACTGAAATTCTTTGTCAAGTCTATTTCCAACCGCAAAAAGTGTTTGCTGCAGCTTAATCTCTTCTCTGTTAGCCATGTTTAACTGACACTTCTAAACTAAGCTGAACTCTGTTCTGACCCCTGGTGTAGAAACTGATTTCTCTATCCTTCAACTGTCAATTGAACTTTGATGGGCACAGGATGGCAGGATCTTGGCTCTGATACCACTGAAATATTCCGAGCCAAATTTTTTCGATTTTCCAATTATCAGATTACAACATTACAATCAAGTACCCGTTAAGGTTAGAAGATAAACCCAAACGTACTGAAACGACTCTAACCAGTATGGCGCCGATGATGGCGAGCATTGGTCAGAGGGTCTTCTACTTCTAAATGCTGAAAGGGAAATCAACGTCAAGTATGTGCTACCCAATCCAATGCGGAGTGAGGGGCGACCATATGACGAAGCGATTACAATAACAATGCTTGAAAAGACAATGCGGAAAGCTGGAAATACTCAACACCCAGAATGTGCTTTCTAACCCAGACTGGGATAGTAGCTACCATAGGGCGGAGGTTAATTAAAACAATATCAACTGCTGAAAGTAAGAAGACTATTACAATCTGATAAAGCAAGAATCTATAATGCTGTCAGTACTACTGCCAGCTTACAATGTAAGAGATGAAATCTTGCTAACAATATAAATCAGCTTATAAGAGAGATGTACAATATTCGTGAACTTAGTTGCTGAGAAGTAAAGATCAACAGAAATAGCAAATCTAGATCCAACCTTGTTTTCCAGACTTGGGCAACCTTCTCTGAAGTCTTCACGTTGCTTTAAAAGAGTTATCACCACCAGCCAAAATAGAAATTGCAGATTTATTCGAACTGCTGTAACAGACCTGCACCTTTCACACAAAAACCAGCAACAAAGGATTCCTTGGAATGCTCGGAACTCACTATTTTCTCATTCAAAAGGCTTGATATCAATTGCAAATAACTAATAGAAGGGAGGCGCTCATACCAAGACCCAAAGACAGACTTAAAATGCAGCAGACATTTAATGCACAAAACCCAAGACCCCTGAAAAGTACGGCCCAGCTGAAAGGGGCGAATTCTCTTTATAAAATCTGATCCTTCAAATTAAAATCTACAAATTTGCAACCATGGGCGCCTAGCCAAGAAGGATGGAATGAAACAATACCCACAATGAATTTTTGTGTCTTTTTTGATTTACAAATAAAAATACGGATCTGCTGTAGCAAACTTGAACAAACCAAAAACATCTAATATGCCAAAAACTAAATCTACTTGGACAAATGCAGATTACAATACACAAATCCCAATGCACTCATAAACTAGACTAAAATCACCACTAGTTGTTGTCTTACAAACAAGAAGCGATGCCCGAGCTAGGAGGCCTTCATTCCTCGAAGCAAATCCGCAACCATTTCGGCAGCATAACAATAGCATAGACCAAAGATAAGAAATGATGCACAACGCCTTCCTTTTATAACTTCCTGTTGACTTCTCGAAACCCTAAAATCCAATCTCAATGCCAAACCCTAGCTCTTTCTCCAAGATGGCGTCCTTTTCTTTTCAAGCTCAATGTTGATATTTTAATTAAAATCAATACCTTGATAAGTGCGCCCATATTAAGCTTGCTGTGACTTAGGAAAATTCAACATAAATTAAATATACCCTCAATGATGGCGCCACCCTTCAAGTCCACCTTTTAAAATAACATTAAGTTATTTGACTAGGCCAAGGTGATAAAATAACATTTAAAATATAATGTTATTTTTTAGTGAAATAAGCTCAACTCTCAAAAACTGCATTCTGAAGCCTGAAACTGAATACGCCACTTGAGTCAACTGAAAGGAAAAGTCAACTGCCTGAGACCAACCTGTTTACTGCCAAAAATAGAATTTACTAAAAATAGTAAATTCCTGGAAATGCTCAGAAAGCCGAGCCGAACATACCACTACGAAGCTCTCTGAAAACCCAGAAAGAATCCGCCACTGAATCCACCAACTCTGAGCAAAGACCTCCTCAAAAATAGGAAACCCTAATTTTATCTTCCGACTAGCCCTCGGGTTTCCAGAAAAAGTCCAACGGTCACTCGACAGATCATGCTCGAGAAGGGGACATTACAATATCATCATAAACCCCTAACTGAAACAACATCTAGAGGTGCTCTTCCGATTAGTAACATACCTTGCCCAATCGGAATCAGTATAACCATTCAGTTTCAAATCCACACTTGAAGAATATCTCAAGCCATATCCAACTGTGCCACACAAGTATCTCAGGATATGCTTCGCTGCAACTAGATGTATTTTCCTTGGTTCACACATGAACTGATTGAGTGCACTCACTACATAGAAAATATCTAGTCTAGTATTGACTAGATACATCAACAATCCAATCAACTGCCTGTACATCGTGGAATCCACCAGATTTGAACTAGCTGCAGCCTCTTTCAACTTATGCAAGTTGTTCTCCATAGGCGTAGACATGGATTTGCAATCCATCATACCAAATCTCTTCGAAATATCAATAGTGTACTTCCCTTGACTTAGAATCATCTCATCTGGCTTCTTCCGTAGTTCTAAGCCAAGGAAGTAATGCATGAGATCAAGATCCTTCATTTCAAATTCAGAAGCTAACTCCTTGCATTTGATAATGAGATGATCTTCTCCGGTAAGAATCAAATCATCAACATACAAAACCAAGATTAATGCTTCAACATCAATTACCTTGAAGTACAGGTTTGAATCAACATTGTTCTTAGAGAAGCCCAAGCTTGACAGGTAATGATCAATTCTTTCATACCAAGCACGAGGATCCTGCTTAAGGCCATACAAAGCCTTCTTCATCCTGCAAACATGAGACTCCTTCCCATGAACCTCAAAGCCATACGGTTGCTCAATATATACCTCTTCCTCGATTACACCATTCAGAAATGTTGTCTTCATGTCCATCTGGTGAATCTTCCATCCTTTAGATGTAGCTATAGCAATGATGATCCTGACAGAAGTATAACGAGCAACTGGAGCAAAGGTTTCCTCATAGTCAACTCCCTCTTTCTGTGAGAATCCTCTAGCCACGAACCTTGCTTTGTACTTCTCGATGCTCCCATCAGCCGCATGCTTGATCTTGAAGAGCCATTTAGAAGATACCACAGATTTACCTTCAGGTCTAGGTATGATGTCCCAAACATCATTCTTAAGAATGGATTGATACTCCTCAACCATAGCATCTCTCCAAACCTGCTGACTAGAAGCTTCCTCAACACAAGAAGGCTCAGACTCAATAATCTGACTCATCAACGCAACATAGCTGGAAAACTTATGCGGTCTCTTGCTTTCTCTTAAGGTTCCTCTCGGGGCTGCAAACCTTTCTGCCTCCTGCATTGTTTGCCTGGCCCAAAGAGGTCTTTTTCTTCCAATCACAATATTTGTAGGCCCATCAGTAGGTTCCAAGGGCTCGACTAGATCATCATCTTCTTTAGGTTTTGGAGCCTCCCTCTGAATCTCAGGAGTATGGTCAACTTCCACATCCTGAGGAGACTCTTCATCATCTATCTCCATGTGAGTGCCCTTGGATCTTCTGAATGCAACATCCTCTTCAAATGCGTCATCTCTACTGATCTCAATCAACTTCTGACCTGGAATGTAGATTATGTAGGCTTTTGATGTCTCACTGTAACCTACAAATATTCCCTTCTTGCCAAAAGGTTCCAACTTTTTCCTTTTGTCCCTAGGCACATGAACATATACAGGACAACCACAGATCCTCAAGTGACTTACTTCCGGCTTCACCCCTGTGAATGCTTCTTCAGGAGTCATGTTCTCCAAAATGTGACCTGGACTTCTATTTTGAACATAGATTGCTGTCCTGTTGTGACCCATTTCACACATTGCCCCATCGCAAATGGGGACCCTCACTGGTTTGCTCTTAGGGTTTAGCTTTGAGTAGCAATTTCATAGTCTCTGTCGCTCTGGGAATTTCATGTCAAAATCTGGAGTCATCACCTGAGCTGAGTTGGGAGTTTGAGCCTAAAACTGAACGTAAATGTCATAGAAGCGCTTAGAAGACCCAATAGAAGAGGATCGCCTGTGCTTTCGCTCAATTCTGACACTTCCTATTTTTTAGGAATTCTGCTTTTTTGCTTTTTTCGTTTTTGGCATTTCTGGACCAATCTGGAATTTACTATTTTTAGAAAGTTGCTTTTTGCTTTTTTCTATTTTTAGTAAGTTTCTATTTTTAGAAGGTGTTAAGTCTCACTGGCAGTGGAGTCGAAAGTTTCCACTTTTGGAATTAAAAAGCAAGCAAAAAATCAAGCAGAGGTCTTAAAAAATCGAAAAAATCAAGTAAAAAGCGCATGCAAATTATAAGAAAAGCACATGCAAAGTGAGAAAAGTAGGAAAGGCGCATGCAAAAGGCTGAAAAATCAATTGAAAAATCGCGCCTTCAAGAGAGAAAATCATTCAAAAAACAAGTAAAAAGCAAGCACATTGTGACAAAATTCGCCTAAGGCTGGATAAGTGCGCCCATAGGAAAATCCAGTTGAATCTCCGAAAAGTCCGCTTGAGAAATCCATTCATCAAAGAGAAATCTTGGAAAAATCCAAGTAAAATTCGTCTATTTGAGAGATTTTGCCAAAATCCGCCTTGTACAAGGAAATCCAGTTGGAAAGTTCGAAATTCCAGTTGGAGAGAAGATGAAAATCGACTAAGGCAAGTGAAATTTCGAATTTGACTTCAAGGACTTCAAGATAAAGCGAAATTCCAGTTGGGAAGGAGAAAATTCCAGTTGAAAGTCGAATTCTTCAAGGAAAGGATCGAAAATTTTCTAAGGCAAAACGCATCTTGTAAGGTTAAAAAAAAATCCAGTTGAAAAGTGGATTAGTCCACTTAAGGGTCGAATTTTACTAGAGGGCAAAAATAGAACAAATATCTTAAGTTTTATTTTAAAATAAAACTTAGTTGTCAAGCTAAAAAGGGACGCCTTATTTGAAAAGTCAAAAAATCAAGAAGAGATAAGATTGCTTTTTTCGTTTTAAAGAAAAGGCACCCAATTGAGGAAGAGGTTGACCTAAACCAATATGGAAAGATTTTATTATAAAAGATGATCTTGTGAGCTTATTTTCCATTATTTGCAAAGTCGAATTTTCTCACAGGCAAGCCCTCTCAAGCTAAGGACGTTTTTTCTCAAGCAGCTACAAGGAATTTTTGGATTCCAGAACATAGAGTTGGATTTTTCTCTTTCATTTCCAGATTTCTCAAACAACTGCAAGGTTATTACTGGCGAATTTAAAAAGCGAGAAGGGTTTTTCATCTTGGATTTGAGAAAACTTCAGTATAAGTCTTTAAAAATCCAGAAGATTATTTAAAAATTCCATGAAAGCTCTTTAAAAACAATAAAGGCAGATAAAATTTCATTAAAAATTCATTCTTTAATCAGCCTTCTCAATCAAGTTCTGATTTTTTTTAATTAATTTTAAGAATTTCTCCAGCCATGAATTCGCCTTTCTTACAAATTTGTTGAAATATTCTAACTTCTAGCTTCGTATAGGCACAATGTCTTCTCCAAAGAACGTGGGAGGTGGAGTCAGAAAAGCTCAAGTAAAGGAAGTCCTCAAAGAATTTTATCCAGAATCCCAATTATCCTCGAAATGGAAGAAGGTAGCAGATACCAACTTTGAACAGTTCAATGCGATCCAACACAAGAGAAGGATGTTTGGCATTCAGAACGAAATGCCCACGCCTATTGCCACTAACATCGTTAAGTCCGGACTTCATCAAGCAGCAGGATTTCCACCTTCAGTTCAGTGCAGTGAGCTAATGGTCGAATGTACTAGAAGATACAATCCGCAGACAAGATCCATTAAAACACCTAATGGGATCACTTTGGCATACTTCACGGAGGATTCAGTCAGAGAGGTATTTGGTATTCCTCATCGTCAAAAAATGTTGAACGGGACTCAAAAGGAATCACAGGCCATGTTTGATCAAGCCAAGGAATCCTATATGGACATAGTCAATTCTAACTGGATCAAGAAACCCAAAAGACATCGCTCTAAGTTGCCAAAAAGATTAATTTGTACAGATTTCAAACCAAAATACAGTGACATGATTCATATGCTGAATAGGATTATGGGTACTTCTCAAGGAGCTTTCTTCGAAGTATGGATGTTTTCATATGTGGAGGAGGTCGTATTGGGAATGGAAGCAATAAATTGGGCGAAGTTAATAAGTGATAACATTGATTTCCAGTTGAGAAACTTGGAGAAGACCAAAACCTTCTATATGAGTTCCTACGTGGTTTATATCTTGGCACGGTTTACTAAGTATAGAGGACTGATTTGCAAAGGGGAAGTTGGACTTCGGAAAGATCAGCTCAAAGCATATGATTCTTACCCGCAGCTCCAGCTACATTACAGGGACAATTTTAAGATAACCAATGACGCCTTCCTTATGTATATCACGCGAGTTCTTCAAGGAGCAGTTCAAAGGAGGCTATCTAAAGAAGTTATGGTGATGCTGGATAAATTCGGATCTTGGTTCATCCAGTTTCCGACCTTTACATACATAAGAGTTCATGGATTCTCGGATGCTCCGCATAGACTTCCTCGGTATTCAATAGACAAGATTGTTGTGCTTGAAGTTGCAAGGCAACTGGCATGTGTAGATTCTATTCAGGGGAAAAGGAACAAACAAGGAATGGATTTTCCGGTTACAATTGGGAAAATGCTAGAAGTCTGCCCCTCATTACAATCAGCCAAGGCAGCAAAGTTGGAGTTGCAATTTTATAAATTTGGCACTTATAATCCAAGGTCCAATTATAACCCATACTTAAGAGTTCACGGGAAAAAGTCCCTTCATGTTATGCAGATTGAAGACTATTGGTCTAACTTGGTGGACGAGTATGGAGTCAGAAAGAAGATTTGGTCTAGAATTCCAATTGAACTTGTAAAAAGGTGTGATTTATTCCCTATACCTGATCAAGTAAAAGACAACAGGGACTACATACATCCTCAATTTGAACGGGAAAAAGATAAGCCTATCTTGTTGCCTAACTGGACACAACCCGAGTTGACCGATTTGGACATATTAATGAAGGATATTATAGCATACTCTAGGGAATGGGCGGATAATCAGTTCAGCAAATTGAGAAAAGAAGGAATTTCTCTTACCTATGCCACATTGAGCAATAAGGAAAGCCAGGAAGAAGCAGTTGGAGAAAGTCTTGATGAACTTTCATATCCTAGCAAAAGAAAGGTAGTGAGTAAAAACCTTCACACGGAGGAAAAAGAATCAGCTGACGGAGAATTGGAGAGTAAGAAGCAGAAAGTGACTGAAAATCCATCATCTTCAAGTACCTTGTCTGTTGGAGTAATTGAAAAGGTTTCCATTGCTGAGATCGATCCAAGCCATCAGCAAGAGGTCGAATTCCAAGAGTTAGAACAGTTGGATTCTCTCCAAGAGCAAGCCCCCACTGAGAGTTTGGGAGGGGATGATACGTTGATGATTGAAGGCGCAGGAGATACTGAGATACTTGAGAACAATGAAGAGCTGGGAGATGAAGTAATTCCTGCTCTAAAAGGAATTAATGATGATGTTCAATTGGAAGATGGGATGGAATTATCCACTATCCCAGCTTGGTTGACCGAAAGTTTGATGAAGAAGTCCAGATCACTAGATGAAGTTCAACTAGTTGAAAGCATGTAAGACTTCCTGGAGAGGATTGGCAAAGCTAAAACGCCAAAGAAGCCTAAGAAATATTCTCAGATTACCAGGAATGATGTAGGATCCCGAATCTTACAAGTTGCAGTCCCGAAAGTTGATAAACCAAGAGGTCAGATTACTCCTATGGATTATGATGTTACAACGTTGGACATTGGGCCAACCACGATAGATCAGGATTTCCATGAGTTGGCAGACACTTCCAAGGCCATCAAGGAGAAGTTCGACAAAATAGAGGAGAAGAAGGAAAGGCTAGAGTTAGAAAATCTAAGGCTAATGGAGTTCATTCAACAGCTAACAGCCCCTTTGCGCCAAGAAAATGAAGCTTTTATTCCGTCATCATCTCTTACTCCGGAATCTGTTGATGTTCTTGAAGCTATGAGGATCACGAGTCAAGCAACTAAGAGTTGGGTTATCAATATTTCAAAACAAATGGAGCAATTCTTGGAGAAGTGCGCTCAAACTTATGACAGATCTGCCTTGCTTATAACTGAAGTTAGTCAAATTGAAGACAATTGGGAAGATTTCCAGTACGTAAATGACAAAGTAATACCTCGTTTGAAGGTTTTAAAGGAAGTTTCTCTGCAAATATTAGTCCAAGAAGGTGTTATTGAGGAAGGAGCCTCGTATGATTTCAGCAGGTGGTATCATTCCTTATTGGCTAAAAGGAAGATATATGATGGAATGAAGGAAGAATGTGCTGTTATAAGGAGTACAATTGAAAAAATTCAGTTCAAAATCCTCACTTCTCTTGAAGGATTAACAGGGCAGGAGCATCATGATGCAAATGGCTTGGATTTAGAAGGATTGAGGAAAAGTGTGATGAACATTTACTTCAAGGAAGTGCAGATTGTTACAGAGAATCAGCTTGATGATATGTCTTCCCTTTTGACCTTTATGGATAACTTTCAGAAACAGGAGGATAGATGGGAAGGTACTTTCACTCAATGCCTGGAAACCTTGGACGTGATGGGAGTGCAACTGGATTCTGTGCCGAGCATCTCAATGGAGGAACTCAACTTTGTGTTAGCTAAATTTCTTGCATTTGCGGCTAGGGAGCAGTCCAAAGGGAATTGCATTCTGGGTTCCCACTTGCTCGAATGATTCGCAAGGTGTCATCATTTTCCATACTCCAAGTGGCTCGTTCTGCTTGTGCCATGTGTCCTTTGAGTTGGTTATGCTTTTTAGGGTTAGGGTTTCTTGAAATAATCTTGGCCATTGATCTCAAATCAATCTGGGCCGTTGCTTTGTAATTGGGGTGCCTATATAAACCCCACGCATTTCATTCATTCAGGGAGAGACTTATGAAATTGTTGCTACTATTGCTATTTAAATAATAATTGGATTCAGAGTTGAGCATTTGTTATTTTGAGAGCTCACATGGTTTCATAATTTCTTCAATAGAGTAAAGTAGTTTTAGCATTTTTAGATGAATGAAAGATTGATAGTGTTGGAAATAGTGAAATTGGTTCATACCTTTTTCAATTGAATGATTTTCAATTTGATGTGTAAGGTTAGTCTGAACTTCGAAACTGTTTAACTTGGATCCTATTACCTATATACATTGTTCGAATTGATGGTGGTATCGTGTAATAGGACATCATTCGTAAACCCATTGAAGATTGCATCATCTTTGTCTAGTTGTAGTAACTGTGCTTGGCAAAACAAAGATTGGTTTAAATTTCACTATCCAGCATTTATCTCTTAAGTTCGTAGGAGTAGTTTTGCATAAATATAGTTTCTAAACCCTCGTCTCTTTTTCTTTTATTTTATCCTAAAATCAAAAATCCCAAAAAACACAAGAGCATTCAATGTCAAATCAATTCTAATCCCTACTTTGAAAAATTCACTATCTAAGGTCCCTTTGGGAAACCAGCATATCACATCATCCATTAAGCTTGTCCATACCCTCAACTTAAGAAACATTGGAATTACCGTATGACCTTTCTAGCAATCTTAGCATAAGAGGTAATTTTTCAAGAGAGGATGTCATGTCCCCAAATTGGAGGTATGGTGATTTAATTAAATTATTTAATTAAGTTGTCCAAATTATTGATAATTTATGAGGATAGCTTAATTGATGATTTAATTAAATCAAGAGATGTTATTAAATTAATTATTTATTAAGTTATTCCCATAAAATAAAATATCAAAAGGGATGACTTATTATTTAATTAATTTAATAATAAAAAGTGACTTAAGTGACTTAGTAATAAAATAATAAAATAATAAAGTCACTTAAGGAATATTTCTGGAATCTTCTAGAAGTCTCTTGGTGATGAGGTTGAAAAAGTATAAAAAGAGGCTTGGGCTATGCATTTTGGACATCTTGAGTTGAATACACCTTTCTACTACACTGTTGAAGCTGAATGCTTAGCTTATTGTTTTCCAGTCTTCATTT
This sequence comes from Sequoia sempervirens, assembly GCA_007258455.2. Taxonomy (NCBI): domain Eukaryota; kingdom Viridiplantae; phylum Streptophyta; class Pinopsida; order Cupressales; family Cupressaceae; genus Sequoia; species Sequoia sempervirens. Next base: position 18,903 of record VDFB02324912.1, read on the forward strand.
GTGAAAGACCAAACCTAGCTGGTTAAGTGCCAATTTCGGTTGTGCAACACCAACCCTAGTTGGATAGTGGAGGAAGATACTTCAATCTTTCTCATTGTGCTAATTGCAATCATTTTTGGAAGAGTTTGGGAAGTTATTTGAAGTCTGCAATTTTGTTCCAGTTTGCAAATCAGCCATGAGAGAAATCACATTTTCATTCGTTGCTCTTCAATAAGGAGATATAATTTTGTGGGCACTTGAGGGATTGCTTCCTTTGGTGTTGGCAATCATTTTCATAACAAATTCGAGGAGCTTAGAGGCTGCATTTATTTATCTAAAGTATTGCCAGGCAAGAACAGGGGCGGCTGGGTGAAAGCATCGATTGGGCCTAAGAGGAGTTCAATTTGCTTGGAATTTGATTGCTACTTCATCTCTCATCAAGGGCTTCAACATTCAATCAGGTTCCACTATTAGTAGTTCATAATTTTATTGCATATGGGAAAGTTTAGAGTTGCAGCTGTAGGTGCATATTTCTTTACCAGCAATTATCATATTTTGTAATCAATGCAAATGCCAAGAGTCTTGGCTTATTGATGAGCATTGTATTGGATCATTGTGTTGTAATAAGAGATACTAATTTGTAGGTCATTTGTAGTTGTCATTGAGCAATTCTATATCATTTGTACTTAGCTTATAGTATGCATGCCAATTGTTTGACAAAATGTCAATTGGCTGTAGGTTCTCTTTTTGGCATAAATAATGTTATAATTTTGCATACCAAGTGTTTGTATTAATGCCACTTGGCTATAAGAGCATAAATGTCATCTTAGGTTGCATCCAAAGTGTTTGTCATAATTACTAGTTGTTGTAGCTGCATATTGCAAGTAGTTTCAGCCACATATATACATTGAATATTGCCAAAATAAGTTGCACATTCATGCTAGGTCATTGTTTAGACAATTTAGAGTCATTTGCAAGTATCCTTATTGATGCTAAGTGAAGGAAAGTGCCATTTTAGCAAACTGAAATGTTATATCAGTCATATGACCCTTGTATGCAAAGTGTTTGATGAAATTTCCAAGGCCAAAAATCAGAAATTTTCAATCAGATTTGAGCAGGGTCATTACAGAGGATAGAGCATCTCTGGACTCTTTATTCTAAAGTGCTTGGTGAGTCATAAAACACACATCAACATGTCCTAGATGCTTCTGCCCAAAGGAAGGTTTGCAGATCTTGGTCATGAATCATGGCTTTGGCTACTTCCACAATAGATCTGTTCTTCCTTTCAACAACACCGTTCTGTTGAGGATTATAAGGGACACTGAACTCCCTCTTAATCCCAGCTTCAATGCAAAAGTTACGAAAGCTTTTGGAAGTGTACTCTCTGTTGTCGGATCTCAAAACTTTGATCCTTTTCCCAGAAAAATTCTCTACCTGAGCTTTGAATTCTTTGAACCTCTCTAATACCTTCTCAGATTCTTTAGATTTCAAGAAATAAATCCAAGTCTTTCTAGAGTAGTCATCAATAAAAATAATGTAATATAAGAAACCACTTGAAGAAGCAACAAACATTGAACCACATAAATCAGAATGAATAAAATCTAGAATACATTTGGATCTACTTTCACTACTATGAAATGGACCTTTTGTATTCTTACCCAAAGCGCAGCCTCTAGAAGTACCTTCATACTCCTAGTTGAGTTTCGGAAAGCCCGTGACCATCCTCTCCATGGTAGGTAGTGCTCGAAAGTGAAGGTGAGCCAATCTTCGATGCCAAAGTTCACACGAACTTGAAGAATCATGTAATAGAGCCTGAAGTGGACGAGTGCATAGTCTGTAGAGGCTCTCATGTCTAACTCCAATCACCGAGCAGTCTTTATGTTTGAGTTATTCGTCCATACAAGAACTTTGCCTTCTGAAAATGCAACTTGGCACCCCTTGTCTTCCAAGGCTGAAATGGAAACAAGGTTTCACTAGATGCCTAGAACAAATAGCACATCACTCAACTGCAAAGAAACGCTGGGATCCAAGTGAAGAGAGGAGGTCCCAACTCCTTTCACAGAGTAACTAGCATCATCTCAAATAATGACTTGTTCACTAGAATCTCTCTCCACCAAATCAGTTAGATGCTCCCTAAATTTGGTGATGTGGCAAGAGGCACCACTATCAATGAGCCAAGTGTTGGTGTCGGTAGGAACATTGCTTGATGAGGCAAAATAGAATAGAAATTCACTTGAATCCTTCTGCAGAGGGATCTCATCAACATCAGCAATTGTAGCCTATTGCTTAGGCTTGGTTGGGCAGTCCTTTGCATAGTGACCATACTTGTCACATCTAAAACATTGGACTTGGGAGAGGTCCCTCTTCTTCTTGAATGCGGGAGCACCATCATCTCCTTTATCTCTATTCCTCTTGAAATATCCTTTATTCCCATCTTTCCCTTTCTTATTCAAGGATTGAGTGGCTAGAACATGAATTTCTTCATTAATGGAGCTTTGACCAATACCTCTCGCAGCCAACCTAGACTCTTCTTGAATGCAATCCGCCCTCAACCAATCAAACTTGGGAAGTTTCGATCTTGCACTGATTCCTTGAATGTAAGACTCCCAAGATGAAGGAATACCATTAAGTGTCAACATGGTCAAATCCTTGTCATCAACAATATGACCAATAGTAGAGAGTTGATCTCTCAATTCAGAAATCTTCATAAAGTAAGCGATGACAGATTCTCCTTTCGCCATCTTAACATGATGGAGTTGTTGCTTTAGTGCAAGTGCACAGCTTGTGTTGTTGATTTCATACATCTCCTCCAAGGTTTTAAACATCTCTCTTGCCATCTTCAACTTGGAGATGATAGGAACAATATGGTCCTTCATGGAATCAACTAACATCTTCTTCGCCTTAATATATTTCTTCTTCCATTGAACCCTCTCTTCCTCATCCGTAGGCTTGGGGACTTTTCTCTCCACGAACTCAGCCAATTCATTTTCCTCCAAGGTGAGCATAATTCTAAATCTCCAAGATGTAAAATTTGTTGCTCCCTCAAGTTTGTCCTCGATCTTGAGACTGTTCACCATCTTGATGAAGAGATAGAAGTGATCAAAGATGAGAAAGAGAATAAAGAGTATTTCTGCAAGACTTAAATCTGATCAAGATATTCTTCAAACCTGCTCTGATACCAGGTTAGTTTTATGATCAGATGTAAAGCACAGAAAATTAATTCAAAAAATCAACACGATGACACAACAGATACCCTGGGAAAACCCTCCACTAGAGGGAGAAAAACCCAACAACAATATATCACTTATATATTGAATCACAAAGAAAGTCTCCTTTACAAAGAGGCTGAAATGAAGGCCAAATATAAGCACCACAATCTGATGCAACACAACAATGAATAACTCAGCCTTCTACAAAAATAACAATCTGCTCTTCTACAAAATTCACACTTGAACTTATGATGAACTATAAACTGAATGAATACCAAACAATGAAATGCCATCGATCATATATACAAGTGAAATGGAGGATGTAACTCTTTAAGGAAATATGTCAGCCCATCATAGAAGAATGTGTCCCTTCAAAATCGTGTCCATCATGAAGGAATGTGCCTCTTCAAAGATCACGTCCAATAAGGAAGAAGTCGGTCTCCTAAAAAATCGTGACTCTTCATGAATGAAGTCAGCTTCACTTAAGATGAATTCGCACCTCCTCAATAATTAAATATTGTTAATATAAATCATGCCTCTTCATTAAATTGCTGACTATAAATTAAATAGCCATTGGCTACAATTTAATTTATCATCATGTAAAGGAGATTGGCTAGAAGGAGACACCCAACACTGTATGATAACATCAACAGTTAGAAGCAACTAAAATGTAAAGTGCCTTGCCAAATCTGATCCAAGAACACTGATTTTCTGCCCTTGGAATTTTGACAAACACTTTGCTTGCAACACCCAACTTGTTGATAATAAGCTTCAGATTGCTTTGCTTTCTTTTGTCTTGATGCAATGATGAATAAATGCTTGTAAATATCTTCCAAGATGACTATGCAATTATCTAAAATGAAGATGCAACTCTTTATGTGTTTTCAAGTGCATATAAATGAATTTCTAAATGCAAATGCACACCTACAGCCAAGAGGAATTTTCACAAACACTTGGCATGAAAACTAACACAAAGTAATGCAATTACATGTAAAAGACATTTTGTCAAATTAATGACCAGCAAACTCCTTATATCTCCAATATGATATTGCAATGAAATATAAGTGATTACAAGCTGTAGATGAAGTGCAATCAGACTTATTACAATATAGAGATGATTGAAACTATCAATGCCAACTACCATACTCATGGCAGCCTTACATATGCAATTTGATTGTTCATAATATGACTGTAATTACATTGTCGTGATGCTGATTATACCAGCAAATGATCCCTAATGTAAATGAGACACTAAATGCAAAATAACTTCAGAAATGAAGAACCTGGTTTTGTAGCAGCACCCACAAGTAAGCTCTTTTCTCTTTGATGAAGCTGAATTTTTCCTTCAAGAAGGTGTGTCAACCCTTTTCTATGCCCAGCAATGCCACACAAATTTTATTGGAATTTATTGTGCCTCCAAAACTAAAATTGCCCCCTTGCCAAGAGGTCACTCTTGGTTTGCCTGACAACTTTTTAGAAAAATAAATACAGCAGTATTGGCTTCCAAAATTGTTATAGAAATGATTGTCTTTGCAAGAGAAAGTGATCCCTCCAATACCCACAAAGAGATGAAGCTTCAATGAAGAGTAATGAATGAAAATGCTAATCCTTCCATGGCTGGTCTGCAGATTGAAGCAAAATTACAGACCTCAAAATATCTCATAAATCTCTCCAAAAATGATTGCAATTAGCACAATGAGAAAGACTGAAGTATCTTCCTCCACTATCCAACTAGGGTTGGTGTTGCACAATCGAAATTGGCACTTAACCAGCTAGGTTTGGTCTTTCACAAACGAAGACTAGAAAACAATAAGCTAAGCATTCAGCTTCAGCAGTGTAGTAGAAAGGTATATTCAACTCAAGATGTCCAAATGCATAGCCCAAGCCTCTTTTTATACTTTTTCAACCTCATCACCAAGAGACTTCTAGAAGATTCCAAAAATATCCCTTAAGTGACTTTATTACTTTATTATTTTATTATTAAGTCACTTAAGTCACTTTTTATTATTAAATTAATTAAATAATAAGTCATCCCTTTTGATATTTTATTTTATGGGAATAACTTAATGAATAATTAATTTAATAACATCTCTTGATTTAATTAAATCATCAATTAAGCTATCCTCATAAATTATCAATAATTTGGACAACTTAATTAAATAATTTAATTAAATCACCATACCTCCAATTCGGGGACATGACAGTCCTCCCTTCCCAAGATTGCTTGTCCTCAAGCAATTCACAACATTTGATGCCCGAATTGGAGAATCAACTATGCTTGTCCACTAGCCACCTGGATCCCAAGTGAAGATCTGTGTAGTGTCCTTTTCACCACCAAGTAGTTCCTGCAGCACTAGCACAACTTGCTGAATCCACTCAATAGCTGATGTAAACCATGCCAAATATGAATGTGCAATGAAAACCCGAGTAGGACAACCATCAATCAATGAAGAATCAAAGAAGATTAAGTCACCAACCAACAAGTATATAGCTGCCCTATCATATGAAATAAGTAACCAATCCAAAGATGGGTTGTGGATGCCTTCATTACCCTCCAAGGACAACTCTTGAGTGGCTGATCCACTAAGAGTGTTATCACCAACAATATCATCCTCCTCAAAAGAATGATCAACCATTACACCACATGAAGAAACCTCAAATTGCACCAAGTCAAACTCTCCATCACTAATATTAGAAAAAAGGTCATTTTCAAATTCATCCTTCATTTGAATGAGGAGTCTTCGAATGTGATCTATCCTTTTTTGCCTTGCCATGTTGATGAGATTGACCTTTGCTTTGACTTCTTGAAGATGTTTTCTTGCATTGGCAGCCACCCACTTAGCCTCTTTGGCCTTCTTCAACCATTCTTCATTCAACATTTTGGACCTTTTCACCTCGTCAATGCCAAAATACACAAAATCAGTCCTCTTATGTTTGATATCTTCATGTCTACCAATAGGTGTAGGGTTGTCATGAAAAGAATATATCATATCATTGGCTTGTTCATGATCACAAGCTTCCTTGTTATGAGAAGGATGAGTCATCATGCTGCTGTCTTCAAACCAATCTGTAATCATATCATGCCATTCTAGAGTGTCACCTTCATTGTGTGTAATCACATCACTAGTGGCTGTTCCACTAAGTAAAAGATCAACTATCTCAACCATCTCTACATTTTGAGTCTTCAATGGACCTTCATTTATCAACCCACAATCTAATTCTTCACCCAATGAAACATCACAAGAAGACTTATCTTCATGTAGCTGCTCCAAGTTGTCTTCCATCATCACTTGCCCTTCTTTACTCTTGAAGTCCTCATGAAGTGTCTTGTGCTCCACATCTTCCACTATGTGATTCTCCTTAGGACCAACAACAAGTTGATCACTAGCCGCTGAAAATTCACCATGGAGGCTTTTAGATGTCTCGCCATATTTCTTCATCCTCTTGTTCCATTCTTCAGCTATTTTATTCATCCTTTCCAAGCTTTGCTCTTGTTGTTCTAGCAAGGCATTCAATATGTCATTCACCCTTGACTGCTCACATGTCATTGGACTTCTTGCTTGCTTGTGATAATATTCGGGATCCTCCATATACTCAACAAATGGAAGGTCATTTTTGATCCATTGTGGAAGTGCACGGTATTCTTGGAAAGCAATCTCTATTTCTTCTTTGGACACCATTTCTTAACCAATAGAAATTCTGATCTGCAATCAAGTAGCTGAAGCAAAGTGCAATCTACCCAACAGGCTGGCAAGATTCTTGGCTTTGATACCACTGTAAAGTGCCTTGCCAAATCTGATCCAAGAACATTGATTTTCTGCCCTTGGAATTTTGACAAACACTTTGCTTGCAACACCCAACTTGTTGATAATAAACTTTAGATTGCTTTGCTTTCTTTTGTCTTGATGCAATGATGAATAAATGCTTGTAAATATCTTCCAAGATGACTATGCAATTATCTAAAATGAAGATGCAACTCTTTATGTGTTTTCAAGTGCATATAAATGAATTTCTAAATGCAAATGCACACCTACAGCCAAAAGGAATTTTCACAAACACTTGGCATGAAAACTAACACAAAGTAATGCAATTACATGTAAAAGACATTTTGTCAAATTAATGACCAGCAAACTCCTTATATCTCCAATATGATATTGCAATGAAATATAAGTGATTACAAGCTGTAGATGAAGTGCAATGAAATATACCGAGCCAAAATTTTTCGATTTTCACAATTGCAAGTTACAATGACAAGCACCCGTTAAGGTTAGCACATAAACCAAAACGATGTTGAAAGCAACTCTAACCAGAATGTACACCAGGATCCCGATGTGGGCAAGGTGTGAGCATTGGTCAGAGGATCTTAAAGGAAATGCTGAAGCAAGAACTCTAACCAAGAAATGCGTCGGCGAACGACGGGCATATGGTCAGAGGATCCCTATCTATTGCAATACTTGAAATTAACTCAACACCAAGTATGTGCTACTCAATCCATAATGGATAAGAGGCGACCATATGGCGGAGACTTAGGAAATTACAATACAAAGCAAGTAAATAGGCAGCAATGTAATGTCCCCATTTTGGCCATACACTCTTCTTTTGGATTTAGCCTATTTCCGGAAATCCGTAGGCTAAGCTGAAGTATAAAACTAGGGTTTCCTCTTTCAGATACTGCTTAGTTGGCGTTCAGAGGATGTTGTGCAGACTTACTATTTATAGCAGTTTGCTATTTTTAGCAAGTCCATCTTTTGGCAGTATCTATCTAGCAGCAATTAAATCATTTGCAATTCAGTGTTCAGTTTGGCTTTCTGATGGTTTTGAAGTTAACTTACTATTTTTGGCATTTACTATTTTTAGTAAGTTCATTTTTGGCAGAAGCATCATCATCAACTTGGTTTAGTTTGACATTTGTCAGTTTGCTATTTTTAGCAATTCATCAGTTGTAGCTTGGGCATTGTATTTGGTTATCTCCTTGGACTGAGTTTCAAACTTAGTCAATTTTCATGTCTTGAAGTTGTACTCCACGCCTAGGCTTGATGACTTCAAGTTGTTTTAAAGAAGGGGACATAAAGGGGTCAAGTGAGCATTTAATTATTTAATAAATGCTTTATTGTTGCACTATGAAATGGATGCCTAAAAGGGAAGTTGAATGATATTTTATTATTTCAAAAAGTAAAAAGGCAAAAAGGTGGCGTCCCTTTTGGAAGTTGAAGTGATTCAACTTCTTGGAATTTGAAGAGTTATTGTTGCTTCATTTGCCAACTAAAGCTTATATATTGCTGCTGTTAGAAGAGCTGATTATCGAATGTTTATGCTAATGTTATGCTGTCAAAATGACAACTTGTTTAATACTTCGAGGGATGCTTACCTCCTAGTTCCAATCCAATTTCGTGTTTGAAAGACAACACCTAGTTGGTCTTTTTGCTGCTTCTCAATCAGACTAGTAGATTGTGCTTCAAAGTTGGTGAATTTTGGTGAGAATTTCAGTTTTAATGTTGTTGGTGTATACACAGCTGAAGGTGTTTTTCATTTACAGCTTTTGATGTGAATTTATTTTGGTTATGGGTATTTGATCCTTGCAATTCTATGCTAATGCGATCATATTTGGAGAATTTCATAATTTAATTCCAAGTATTTGATTTTTAGCAAGAGAAATCGCCCCTCTTGAGGGCCGTACCATCTTGAGAGTGCTTTGGGATTCGTGCAAAATAATATCATGAGTTTTGATGCAGTTTTGTGGTTTGAGTTTGGGCGCCTATCCTCCAAAGAGACTTTGCATTTCGTTTCATTCAATTCAGAGGTATATTGAAGGAGTTGTGATCATTTTTATGAGTTTGCTGTTTGCTGATAGACATTTCCAGATTGCAGATTTTTATATCAGACTTGTTAGTTTTTGATATAATGCTGGTTTGAGCTTCAATTCTTCATCTTATATCATTGTAAATGTTAGAGGAAGTGATACTCTAACTGTTTAATGTTCTTGGAAGATTATCTATTCTATTTGCAGCTGTTCTTATTCTTTGTAAAGCTAGTTAGTAGTACTAACAGCTCTTCCTTTACTTGCTGCAATTTTATATCTGTTTTACACTCCCACAATTGAGTGGTTGAGTTTTAGAATAAACTTATATCTTGTTTGTAATTTCCCCCCACGTTATAAGTGGTTGTGTGGACAGTATTCCCCCCACGTTAATAAGTGGAAGAGTGGATTTAAAGGCTGGCTTGCCGCCTAATAATTGTTGTAAACTCACCCACTGAATAAGTGGAGTATTCCCACCGCTTGTGGATGCCTGCACCAGCAGATGAATTGTACTTTCAGCTCTGTTTATGCCTAACGATCCTCTAACCATATGCTATCACCTCGCCCACATTGGGATCTTGGTGAACATTCTTGGTTAGAGTTATCTTCTTTGCTGATTTGCTTTTGGAGCTAACGCTAATTAGTGACTTGTTGCTGGTTTGTGTGTTAAATTTTTGGAAAAAAATTAAGGGGAATATTTCAATGGTATGAGAGCCAAGATCTTGCCATCCTGTGAATAAGACAGAGTCAGTTGACAGATGAGTGATAGAGAAATCTGATTCTTCACCTAAGTTCAGTTTAGCTTTCAGAAGTTCTTAAGATGTTGCATTTTTTGAGGTCCAGGAATCGTGAGAAGTCAGATTTGATTGTGGCTTCGGAAGAATGCCAGTTCAAGAGGCAATGTGAACATGAGGCTGCCATACTCCGTAAACAATATTAGAGCATGACAGATGAGTTTAAGAACGATGTTTCATTTGACACGTTTTTGAATTGTGCGGTGATTCATGACCCTGGAAAGTTGGCTATGGTCAACTACATCAAAAAAATGATTAAAGAGGAAGTAGAACTTGCCATGGTTGAAGAATCAAGGAAGGAAGAAGCAAAAGGATCTGTTTGTGGTTTGCAGCCCACAAGTAAGCAAATTGAAGAGAAAAATCAGTCAATTAGTGTTGAAGAAGACACAAGCAAGGTGCACATTTTGGTTCAAAATGAAAGTGGGCTTGATGAAGATACCTTGGCAAATGAGGAGATTAAGTTAGAGTCCCAAAATACATCCCTAGACTTGCATGGGATGGGAAATAATGAAGATTATTATGGTAAGAAGATCATTACAGCAGTCTTGAGTCCTAATAAGGATTCAAGCAATGAAGATCTCGAGACAAATGGCTTCTCAAAAGATGCTGGTGGAACAGTTGTGTGGGATAAGTACGTTGAAGAAGAGCAAGATGAAGCAAATACTAATGGTGTCTTTGAACCAGCTTATGACCATTACGAAAGTGAGGTTGTTGATGGTGATTCCGATGTGTTTTTATCTCCTTTTGTTGAAGATTTAGTGAAGGATAATTCTCTACTTTATGCTGAGCCAATTCCATATGAAGAATTATTGACAAGTGTCCAAGAAGACTTCTTTGGTATGTATGTGGGCACTAATGATAAAATCAGCAACACATCTACTCAAGATAATTTCATTGAAGAAAAGAATGACAAAATATTCAAAGCAACCAGCTTTGATGATTCTTTAATCCGATATAATGCTAGTGACTTGAGTGGTAGTGGGTTTGATTATCAAACTACATCTGTGGAGAAAGTTATAGATGAAGATTTCAGTTCAAGTGGGTTGAGGAGTGACTCATTCAAAGAGTCAACAGTTCAAGAGGAGCATGATGATCTCTTTCCTATTGATCATTGCAATCAAACCTTTCACATTTGGGATCCGGGCGCGATGTCTCCAAGGTATGATAAAGAATCGGAGTGGGATAAATTCCCCTTTGATCCTGATGAAGTTCAAAAATCAGTTTGCATTGCAAGTAATGAAGTGATTTTTGAAGGAGAAGTTGCAGCAAAGGCGAATGAGAACATGAATTCTTATGTTGAAAAGAAGAATGTTTTAAAATCAGAAAATGGTTTGGGTGTTTTTCAGATTGACACACAAGAAGAGTACGAGAACTTGAAAGGTAAAGATAGAGATAATAATTTGCTTGATGAAGTTGCTGATAGGCCTTCTATTCAGAGGTTATGTAGTGAAGAGGTTTGTAAAGAAGCTGATTTTGAAAATCTTGCCAATGAAAGCAAATCAGAAAAGTTGATGTTTGAAGAGCAAAGCCTCTTTGCTGATTATGATCAAGGGCCTAAAGAGCTGCAAAATTTGAAGGATAATTTATTGGTTTTAGAAGAGAAGATTGTTAAAGCGTTATCAAGATTTGATAGCACATATCACTTCATTGAAGAACTCTGCTGGAAGTTTCAATTTGAAGAGAAACTAAATGGAGTTAAAGATGGAGACTCTCTTTCCAAGATGCAATCTATCAAAGAGGCATTGGAATCCATAAAGTCAAATTATTTGCACTTGCTCTTAGATAGGGATCATGCTATTAGGTTTGCAGAGGAGACCTATGATGCCTACCAAGAGAAGGAGGAAGAGATGGATAGGCTTTGCCTTGATCTTACCTTAGCTCATCATTCATTGTGCAAAGCAGAAAATCAACTACCGATTGCAGCCACACTTAAGGAACAAGGAGCTAGTACAAGGATTATGGAGATCAAGCAAATAGTTGAAGGAATAAATGAACTCCATAATGATGAAACATTGCAAAATACCAAGCTAATCCCATATGTTGATGGTGATTGGAAAGTGCATCAAGAGTGTGAACTCATGAGTTGGGGAGAGACTTTGCCACAAGAAGGGATAGTTTGCAGCTATGAGATAGATGATTTGATGGATAATGAACGTGGTATTCAGCATGCTACACTTTGTGGGTCAACAACTAATGATGGGCATCCACAAGTTGAAAAAGTTGAGCTTGAATTCTATGAAGACACCAATGTAAGGGATGAAGAAAGTATTGTTGAGAACAACAGTCAATTATCTTCACATGATTTGGTTAATCATAAGGTGATAGATAATTTCTATGAGGGTGTGCCATGTTTTGTGAGTAGTAATCATCTAGGGCCTTTTGATAATGAAAGCATAAGTGGATTCAAGGATGAAGTCTTCACAAGGGAAGTGTGGACTCAAGGAGATTTCTTCATCATTGGCTTCAAGGTGTCAATAAAACAAGTCTTGGTAGTTGTTGGTCACTCCATTGCAGCAGCAAAGAGTGAAGTTTCTAGACTCATTACTCATGAAGTTTGGGAGAAAGATGGACCAAAAAAAATTATTTATTTTCTTGACAATCCATCTCTTGAGTTGAGTGATGTTTTGGCTCATCCTAGTCCTTTGAGGGAATGGGAATTATTGAGGACAACATTTATTACGTGCTCCATTGATGTTTTCATGGATGGCCTACATGGGTTTATCAAAGAAGACACTAACTTCTTGAATTTGCATTTTGCTTTGATTAGCAGTTGGAGAAGTGTTGTGTACTCTTTCCAATGCATTATGGGTATCCATGTTTGGAATCCTCAATATGGTTTGATGGAGATTGTTGCAAGTAGAAAAAAGGATCTTTGGAGAGATAAGGATTCAATTCTCAGAATCTTTGATGTGGCCCCCATCTCTACCAATCATTTGATGATTCCTTTGGTTCATCTATTGGTGGATTGGAGAGATGCTTCAAACAAAAGATGGTTTAATGATGGGTTGGAGTCTCTTGAGGGGATGTTTCCAGCCTTGGGCAGGAACAGTTGTGATATTATGGACGCTGATTTCCAGTGTCAGAATAGTTGTTCTACTCTTTGTATGCTGATTTTCCTAAAATCAGACTTTAATTGGTTTACTTCAGATGTCATGGGCAGCTGGTATACTTATTTTTTCTCTTCACAATCTCTTATCAATGATGGTTTTTGGTCCCAAAGGTGGGAAATGATGTTTCATAGTGATTTGGATCAGTTTTGGATGGTGTTCAAATTATTTTTCAGTGATCATCTTTGTTCAATCTCTAGCACTAGTGTTAGGGGCAGTGAACCTTTGCTTGATTTGGTTCAATTTTTTGAGACTATGGGGGAGAGATTGGTGGAAATTTTTAGAAATTTTCTTGAATATGTCAGCATTATTCAAAGGGGGTATTATACATCCTTGTGGAGTTTTGAGGATGCAGCTGCTATGACTTTGCAAAGAGTTGTTTTTTCCTTTGCAATTAGCTATGATGGACACACACTTGCTATTGTGACTCGGTTTGTTACTTTGAGGAGTTATGTTGATGAGAATATTTTTGAGTTGCTTAAATTATTCTTCATTGTTCTCAGAATGGTGATTGACATTGACATTACAGATGGTAATTCCTCAGAGTTTATTGAGCATGAGACGCTGCTAGATTTTGATTCAATTCCTTCCATGTTGTTCGACTTGAATTTCAGGCATGTTATCACTTTGAGGTTGCAGGGATGGTTAGTGCAGTTATGGTGCAATGATTTCATTTGTATGATCAGAGTAGAGCAGCATCAACATGGTGGGGTTTTTCAGAGATGGACATGGGACCCCGGGATCCTATATGTTTGGTGGGATCAGTTTGGAGTGTTGTGGCATTGCTTGAGGACAAGCAATTTTGGGAAGGGCGGACTATAATGTCCCCATTTTGGCCATACACTCTTCTTTTGGATTTAGCCTATTTCCGGAAATCCATAGGCTAAGCTGAAGTATAAAACTAGGGTTTCCTCTTTCAGATACTGCTCAGTTGGCGTTCAGAGGATGTTGTGCAGACTTACTATTTATAGCAGTTTGCTATTTTTAGCAAGTCCATCTTTTGGCAGTATCTATCTAACAGCAATTCAATCCTTTGCAGTTCAGTGTTCAGTTTGGCTTTCTGATGGTTTTGAAGTTAACTTACTATTTTTGGCATTTACTATTTTTAGTAAGTTCATTTTTGGCAAAAGCATCATCATCAACTTGGTTCAGTTTGACATTTGTCAGTTTGCTATTTTTAGCAATTCATTAGTTGTAGCTTGGGCATTGTATTTGGTTATCTCCTTGGACTGAGTTTCAAACTTAGTCAATTTTCATGTCTTGAAGTTGTACCCCACGCCTAGGCTTGATGACTTCAAGTTGTTTTAAAGAAGGGGACATAAAGGGGTCAAGTGAGCATTTAATTATTTAATAAATGCTTTATTGTTGCACTATGAAATGGATGCCTAAAAGGGAAGTTGAATGATATTTTATTATTTCAAAAAGTAAAAGGCAAAAAGGTGGCGTCCCTTTTGGAAGTTGAAGTGATTCAACTTCTTGGAATTTGAAGAGTTCTTGTTGCTTCATTTGCCAACTAAAGCTTATATATTGCTGCTGTTAGAAGAGCTGATTATCGAATGTTTATGCTAATGTTATGCTGTCAAAATGACAACTTGTTTAATACTTCGAGGGATGCTTACCTCCTAGTTCCAATCCAATTTCGTGTTTGAAAGACAACACCTAGTTGGTCTTTTTGCTGCTTCTCAATCAGACTAGCAGATTGTGCTTCAAAGTTGGTGAATTTTGGTGAGAATTTCAGTTTTAATGTTGCTGGTGTATACACAGCTGAAGGTGTTTTTCATTTACAGCTTTTGATGTGAATTTATTTTGGTTATGGGTATTTGATCCTTGCAATTCTATGCTAATGGCGATCATATTTGGAGAATTTCAGAATTTAATTCCAAGTATTTGATTTTTAGCAAGAGAAATCGCCCCTCTTGAGGGCCGTACCATCTTGAGAGTGCTTTGGGATTCGTGCAAAATAATATCTTGAGTTTTGATGCAGTTTTGTGGTTTGAGTTTGGGCGCCTATCCTCCAAAGAGACTTTGCATTTCGTTTCATTCAATTCAGAGGTATATTGAAGGAGTTGTGATCATTTTTATGAGTTTGCTGTTTGCTGATAGACATTTCCAGATTGCAGATTTTTATATCAGACTTGTTAGTTTTTGATATAATGCTGGTTTGAGCTTCAATTCTTCATCTTATATCATTGTAAATGTTAGAGGAAGTGATACTCTAACTGTTTAATGTTCTTGGAAGATTATCTATTCTATTTGCAGCTGTTCTTATTCTTTGTAAAGCTAGTTAGTAGTACTAACAGCTCTTCCTTTACTTGCTGCAATTTTATATCTGTTTTACACTCCCACAATTGAGTGGTTGAGTTTTAGAATAAACTTATATCTTGTTTGTAATTTCCCCCCACGTTATAAGTGGTTGTGTGGACAGTATTCCCCCCACGTTAATAAGTGGAAGAGTGGATTTAAAGGCTGGCTTGCCGCCTAATAATTGTTGTAAACTCACCCATTGAATAAGTGGAGTATTCCCACCGCTTGTGGATGCCTGCACCAGCAGATGAATTGTACTTTCAGCTCTGTTTATGCCTAACGATCCTCTGACCATATGCTATCACCTCGCCCACATTGGGATCTTGGTGAACATTCTTGGTTAGAGTTATCTTCTTTGCTGATTTGCTTTTGGAGCTAACGCTAATCAGTAACTTGTTGCTGGTTTGTGTGTTAAATTTTTGGAAAAAAATTAAGGGGAATATTTCAGGCAAGCCAGCCTCTTCCACTTATTCAGTGGGCTGTTACAAACATAAAATTAACAGAAATAAGAAAGATGCTGACACTATTCAGCTTACAATAATAGAGTTTCAGCAGTTAAGCACAAGATAAGAGTCTTCTCACAGCTGCAACAATGTATAAAGTTATCCTTAATGCTCTCAATGCCTTTCCTCTCAAAACCTAGCTCAAATGAAGGGCTTCAATGCAAGCTGTTATGACAGAACCAAGACTGAAAACTGTTATCAGCAATACAGTAGTTCAATGATATGCTCACAAAACACTCACCACTCACCCAATATGCATGAAAACTGATGCAAATAACTCCTATGATGAAGGCGCTTAAGCTGAAGACACAAAACAGACCCTAAATAGTGTTATTTATTTTTTTTGCACAAATCCCAAGGCATCCAAATGGTACGGCTTTATGAGGGGCGATTTCCTTCTTAAAATTCAAGTTCTTCAAAATAAAATCTGTAATTTGGAGCAAAGGGGCACCCACCCTAGACAAGAAGAAATATGAAATACCCAGAATGAAATCTTTTTGTTATTTTGAAATATGAGTGAAAACTACAATCAGCAATATTCTCAGCAACTCAAAAAAATAACATGAAAATGCAACTAACTGAATTACAAATGCATTAACTCACAACACAACTATCCTCACTACAAAATTCACTCAAAACACAAGCAAACCTCTCCACTAGGTGCTGTCTCACAAGCACGAAGTTGAGCCAAGCTAGGAGGCATTCATTCCTCGAAGCAATCCTCTCACCATTTCGGCAGCATAACTTTACTCAAGATGTTGGATGATGAAAAATGAAGACCAAGACCTCCCTTTTATAAACTTGTGATGACTTTTCCAGAAGCTTCTAGAAACCCTGCTTTTCAAATTTTGAAGTAACTCCTTTTCCCTCCAAAGATGGCGTCCCTTTTGTCTTAGAGCAATTTTGACTTTTAATTTAAAATAAACTCCTCAAGATGGGCGTCCTTTTTCAAACATTGATTTTTGAGCTTTAGAAAAATATAAAATATCCTCATGAGGCGCCACCCCTCAAAGACCACTTTTAAAAACAACTTAAGTTCAATCACTAGGCTAAGGGGGGGGTCAACAGCAAAATATAACATTAAAACATGACTTTATTAAAAATAATTCAACTTATCTCTCCAAACGTGCCCCAAAGCCAAAGTTGAGCAATCCAACTGAACATACTGAAGTAGAAGGTCAATCGAACCAAAACCAACAGGACCACTACCAGAAATATAATTTACTAAAAATAGTAAATTCGTGAAAGTGCTCAGAATGCCGAGAAGAACACATCACCGAAAAGCTCACAAAAAACCTAGAAGGAAACCGCAGTTCAAACACCAATCCGTGAGCACAAGAAACCACCAACCAAGAAACCCTAATTTCACCACCGAGAAGCCTACGGGTCTCCAAAATAGGCCAACGGTCAATCAGAAGAAGTCATGTTCGAGAAGGGGACATTACATGCAATCAGACTTATTACAATATAGAGATGACTAAAACTATCAATGCCAACTACCATACTCATGACAGCCTTACATTTGCAATTTGATTGTTCATAATATGACTGTAATTACATTGTCGTGATGCTGATTATACCAGCAAATGATCCCTAATGTAAATGAGACACTAAATGCAAAATAACTTCAGAAATGAAGAACCTGGTTTTGTAGCAGCACCCACAAATAAGCACGTTTCTCTTTGATGAAACTGAATTTTTCCTTCAAGAAGGTGTGTCAACCCTTTTCTATGCCCAGCAATGCCACACAAATTTTATTGGAATTTATTGTGCCTCCAAAACTAAAATCGCCCCCTTGCCAAGAGGTCGCCCTTGGTTTGCCTGACAACTTTTTAGAAAAATAAATACAGCAGTATTGGCTTCCAAAATTGTTATAGAAATGATTGTCTTTGCAAGAGAAAGTGATCCCTCCAATACCCACAAAGAGATGAAGCTTCAATGAAGAGTAATGAATGAAAATGCTAATCCTTCCATGGCTAGTCTGCAGATTGAAGCAAAATTACAGACCTCAAAATATCTCATAAATTTCTCCAAAAATGATTGCAATTAGCACAATGAGAAAGACTGAAGTATCTTCCTCCACTATCCAACTAGGGTTGGTGTTGCACAATCGAAATTGGCACTTAACCGGCTAGGTTTGGTCTTTCACAAACGAAGACTGGAAAACAATAAGCTAAGCATTCAGCTTCAGCAGTGTAGTAGAAAGGTGTATTCAACTCAAGATGTCCAAATGCATAGCCCAAGCCTCTTTTTATACTTTTTCAACCTCATCACCAAGAGACTTCTAGAAGATTCTAGAAATATTCCTTAAGTGACTTTATTACTTTATTATTTTATTATTAAGTCACTTAAGTCACTTTTTATTATTAAATTAATTAAATAATAAGTCATCCCTTATGATATTTTATTCTATGGGAATAACTTAATGAATAATTAATTTAATAACATCTCTTGATTTAATTAAATCATCAATTAAGCTATCCTCATAAATTATCAATAATTTGGACAACTTAATTAAATAATTTAATTAAATCACCATACCTCCAATTCGGGGACATGATATGAAAGTAATGCAAAGCTGGAGAAAGCTCAACACCAAGAATGTGCTCTCCAAACCCGAGGTGGGTAAGGCACTACCATATGGCAGAGGATCTATGGAGAGAATGCAATGCTGAAAGTAACTCGACCCTAAGATTGTGCACTCAAGACCGAGATAGGTGTGGTGCTATCATATGGTGTTGAGGATCTAAATTAAGTACAATGAAGACTGAGCAAATGCCAGTCTCTTCCACAAACATGGGGAAATATGAAATTGCAAGAATTAAAATGGCTGAACAGTACTACTATAGCAGCGTTAAAATATGAGTTTCTCCTGCAAATATCACTGTATTTGAAATGTCTCAATGCTGCAATGAAGTATTATATCTCTCCTATCATCAAATGACTCAATCCACACTAAACCCAACCCAAAAGAAAAACTTCTACAATCTGATATGACAGACCTGCAACTGAAATGCACAAACCAGCAACATTGAGACCCACTAAAATGCTTGTAACTCACTCCAAACTCACTCAAATGACATGAGACCAAATGCAATGAACTCCTAGGAAGATGGAAACCAAGTTATGACCAAGAAATGGCTGCAACAACTACTCAATGAATTTTCTAAACATTTTCCAAGCAAGATGAAGTGGTACGGCCTCAAGAGGGGCGACTTCTGGAAGATAGAATCCAAATCTGCTTAATAAAATATGAAACTCTCCAAAAAGGGGTGCCCAAGGATGATAGTGACATATGAAAACTACCCAGAACAATATAAAATTTATTCTAAGACTTATGAGCAAAAACTACTTTCAGCTATACTAGACCAGCAACTCAAAAATACTCAAAAACTCCATAAAACTCCATCTCAAGTGCTCAATCTGCTCTCAAGAGTCAAGAACAACCTTAATCTTAACTAGTTGCTATCTTTCAAGCAAGAAGCTAAGCCAAACTAGGAGGTATGCATTCCTCGAAGCAACTCACTCACCATTTCGGCAGCATAACAGTATATTTTCTTCATGGATGAAAAACAAAGAGCCCAACACTCTTATTTATAGTTTTTTCTGTCTCCAAATTAAAATTCACTCTCCCTCCAAATGGACACCAAACCCAAATTCACATTCACTTTTCCAACATTTTCCAAATTGCATTTCATACCATCTTATTCCGAGTCGTCCATCTCAAGGAAATAATACACTTTATCAAAAAAATTAATAAAGCATCATGTGGCGTCCAAATAATGATAAAGTGAAATACTTTATAAAATAATATCTCCTCAAAATATTATCTCATTTGCATTTCATTTCCCCCACGTCTCCAAGGCATCCAACATCAAGAAAGTAATATACTTTATTAAATTTGCTAATAAAATATAAAATGGCGTCCAAATATATTAAAGTGAATGACTTTAATAAAATCATTTATTTCTCCTTAGGGCATCCACCAAGCCTTATCAAAATTCACTTTATTAAAATATTTTACCTCCACAAGTAAAGCGCCCAACTCAAGCTCAAACCTACCAAAAATAGCTCAGAAGTACTGATGACCCAAACTGCTCCAACCGACCTGCCAGAAATAGACTTGGAACTGGCTTGCTGAAAACCTGTTAAAAATAGCACTAAGGGTGTTGGAGACCCAACTGCTCAAACTGACCTACCAGATATAGCCACTGAACTAAACTGCAGAAACCCTGCTAAAAATAGCATTGTTAAAAATAGAACTTACTAAAAATAGCATACTGCTAAAAATAGTAAGTTGTTCCAAACTCATTTTTAGCACAAACCAAGCAGCTATCGTAACTTACTAAAAATAGCAAGTTCAGAAAAGACCACTGTTCTTGATGCATGCCACATCACTACGAAGCACTCTAAAAACCCAGAAGGAATCCAAAATCCAAACTGAAAAACTCCAACATGCAAGTCTCCAAAAGTAGCCTAGAATGCAAGTCAATATCCTGTCATGCATGCTACCTCATCACGAAGCTCTCCAAAAACCCAGAAAGCTCCACCAGACATGCGTTAGAAACTCTCGCATGCAAGACCTCGAAACCTCCTCAGAAGTGGAACCCTAATTTCAACTTCTAACCTGCCTACGGGCTTTCGAAAATAGGCTATCAGACACAAAAGAGCATATGGCAAAAATGAGGACATTACAATTTCACCTCCACTATGCATTACTCAAATCCTTGAATCCCTTGGCATAAATGATGGGTATTATACTGTAATGTCCCCTTCTCAAACCTGATCTTTCCAGTAACCATTGGCCTTTTCTTTGGGAACCCGAAGGCTAGTCGGAAGATAAATTAGGGTTTCCTTTTTTTTGAGGTCATTGCTCAGAGATGATGGATTCAATGGCGGATTCTTTCTAGGTTTTCAGAGAGCTTCGCAGGGGTATGTTCATCTCGGCATTCAGAGCATTTTCCGGAATTTACTATTTTTAGTAAATTCTATTTTTGGCAGTTCAACAGTCGGGTCCAGCATGGTCGACTTCCTATGTCAGTTTGATCAGTTGGCTTGCTCATTGATGGCTTCGGGGCGCATTTGGAGAGATAAGTTGTATTAATTAATTAAAGTCACGTTTTAATATTATATTATAACGTTGACCCCCTTGGCCTAGTCTGATGACTTCAAGTTGTTTTAAAAAAGTGGTCTTGAGGGTGGCGCCTTCATAAAGGATTATTTCTTATTTTTCTAAAGTCAAAACCAAGCTCTAAAGTGGACGCCATGATTAAAATATCGAATTTAATTAAAATGGTCAATATTGAATTTGAAAGAAAAGGACGCCATTCCTTAAAGAGGATTAGGGTTTTGACTTGAAGAAGAGATTAGGGTTTCATGAAGTCAGCAGGAAATTATATAAGGAAGACTTGGTTCATCATTTTGGCATCTTTGGACTATGCTAATGTTATGCTGCCGAAATGGTTGCGGGAATTCTTCGAGGAATGAATGCCTCCTAGTCTGGGCTCGACTTCATGCTTGAGAGATAGCATCTAGTGGAGATTTTAGTATGCTTATGAGTGATTCAATCATTTGTAAGTTTGCATTTGTATTTGTGCTTGTATTTCAGTTTGATCTTGTTAAGTAAGTTTGCATATTAGAGAGTTTTCTGTATTTGCAGATTTAGCTACAGCAGATTGGGTTTTTTGTTCGTAATTCAAAAAATACAAAAATATGGGTTGTGGGTATTGTCTTATTCTATTTGTGGGGGAAGAGGGAACATATTCCTAGAATTATAGAATTTATTGTCAAGCCTTTTATTTTTAAAGAGAGGTCGAAATTCTGCTGAAGGCCGTACCATTCAGCATGTGCATTGGCATCCGTGCAAAATAATTAAAGGCTTCTTGATCTGTGTTTTGTGTTCTATCTTAGGCGTCATCTCCATTAGAGCATGTTGCATTTTGTTTCAAGTAATTCGGGCAAGTTAAGAGAGAGATATGAGTAAATGAGTAAATTCTATAGACTGCTGTTTTTAATTCAAGAGTGCAGATTTGTCTAAAAACAGCGTTTGTATTTGAACATTGAAAGATCTATTGTGTTGGCTCTTCTATCCATACTAAAAGAGATCATTTGATGTAATGTTAAGTTGACAAATTTCTATGATATCAGCAGGCGATTGAACATCATTTGTAAAACTGACAGTAGTACTGGCAGTCATTCTCATTCTTGTTCAAATCTGATTGTAATGTATGATTTCATTTAAAGTTATTGTAATAGTTACAGCTCCGCCCTATGGTAGCTACTTTCCCATCCCGAGTTAGCAAGCACATTCTGGGTGTCGAGTATTTCCAGTTTCAGCATTTATTTCAAGTATTGAATTCTGTAATCACTCCGTCATATGGTCGCCCCTCACTCCGCATTGGATTGGGTAGCACATACTTGACGTTGAGTTCCTTTCTGTTTTTAGAGTAGAAGATCCTCTGACCAATGCTCGCCATCATCGGCGCCATTCTGGTTAGAGTTGCTTACTTGCACGTTTTGGTTTTCTTCTCTAACCTTAACGAGTGCACTGCTTTGTAATTTGAATTTGAAAAACGAAAAAATTTGGCTCGGAATATTTCAGTGGTATCAGAGCCAAGATCCTGCCATCCTGTGCTCAACAGAGTTCACTTGACATATGAGTGACAGAGGTATCAGACACTACATACAGAGAGAGATGACTACAGAGAAGTCTCTACTTGAGTTAATGCATGATCTGTATACGCTATTGAAGGATCCTGAGTTAAGGTGTGGAATCAGAAAAATTTATGCTAAGTCTGAGAAGTCAGATTTGATTGGGGTTTCTAAAGAATGCCAGTTCAAGAGGAAATGTGAACACGAGGCTGACATACTCTACAGAGATTATCAGAGCATGACAAATGAGTTTAAGAACGGTGTTTCTTTTGATGCCTTTTTGGATTGGATGGTGATTTATCACCCTGGAAAGCGGGCTATGGTCAACTACATCAAGAAAATGATTAAGGAGGAAACAGAACATACAATGGTTGCAGGAGCAAGGAAGGAAGAAGAAGTGTCTGTTTGTGGTTTGCAGCCCACAAATGAACATGTCGAAGAGAAAAATCAGTCAACTAATATTGAAGAAGGCACAAGCAAGGTGCACATGTCACCTCAGAATGATCGTAAGCTTGATATAGAAACCTTGACAGTTGAGGAATGTGTGGGAGAGCTTCATAATACTTCCCTAGATTTGCATGTGACAGCAAGTGATGATGCTAGTGATGAGTCTAAGGAGTTCATGCAAGATCATACTGAAGATTTGATGAGGAAGGATTTTCCTCGTGTTGCTGTCTTAACTTCCCAAGAAGTCTCACATGAAAAAATCAGCAACATACTCTCTCATGAGGGTTCTGTTGATGTGTGTTTTATCATACACCAAACATTCAGAATAAAAATGTCCAAAGACACTTTATCCTCTCTTGAAAAACCACCGCATAGGCGATTCCAAGGTTTCTTTAGTCGGGTCTCGACGTGTGGATAAGTTCAGTGGTCGTTGTGATTTGCTGGTAATGAACAAGGGGACTTACGTAGAAAGAACTTCACAAGTTCGGGGACTTAGGAAATTTATCTTTGTAGGTTCTCAATTAGGACTTTCAATTGTGGATCTCAAAAAAAATGGCAAAAAGAATAGGGTTCAGAGAATCTAGTCTAAGCCTAAGAAATCAAGAGACAATAAGGACTTGGTGAAGCGAAATAAACCACATTTTGTTTCGCCTCCTGTTGGACAACATACGCAAAATGGGTGCAATCTTCAAAGGGGTTGTGAGAATGATATTCAAACCTTGGGTAAGGTTGAAGTTAGGCTTCCACACTTAGGAGCTCAGGCTAACTTTACGCATCGGATGAAAATCATCCATCCGAAGAAAGTATGAGCTACACTTCACCAATGAGTCGATACGATCAATCTTTCATTCAATTAACAACTTTTCAAAGCAAATTCTATTTAATCTAACTTTAATTCTAATCTATGGCGGAAGATAATATGTAACCTCGCTTACTATTCAACAATAAGAAGTGATTCAAGGCAAATCATGCTCAAGAGCTTTTATCATTCAAAATAGTCTCAATGCGACAATATACATAACAAGTCTCCACACCTTTACAAATGAGGGGGCGAGCTCAATTTATAGGCTCCCCAATTACAATTCAATGGCCAAGATTGATTTCAAATCAACGGCCGAGATTACAAAATAAAACCCTAATTAGGGTTTGTCACTTTCGACCAATGAGAAAATTTCATTTAAGGACACTTGTCCTTTTTGCTAAATATAAACCAACAATAAAATAGAAAGTTGTTATATGTTGATTTGGAACAATTTGATTGGTTGGAAGATGACGAGGCTCCACCTCAGCGTGCTGGATGTCTTCCTTGGTTGCTTCATTTTTCTTCACGTGCTTGCCTTAAATATTTCCCTGCCGATAACTCTGTCCGTTGTGCTTGTTCCTTCCTAACTTTGATCTTGGATTCCTTTCAAGTGTCTAGAATTTGGAGAAGAATGCTTTGTGCTTTCGCCACAATGGAGGAAATTGGAATTTCCTCTGTGAAGTATTTCCTAGACTTAGCCAAATTTTGGCTATTCAGGTTCATTTTGTAACATCATCTGGATCATTCAACACCATGCTCGAACGAACTTTGCCTGTGGATTTGCCTTCAATTCTGAATCTGGCTTGTGCTATGTAGGACAAATTCCATCCCTGGACAAGAATGTTATTCACTTCCTCTTTATTTTCCTCTTCACCCTTCCTGTTTTCCGTCCAACACTTAGTGAATTCTTGTAGCCAATTTTCTCGTCCTCTCCTTGGGCGGACTTCACATGAGCTTGGACGTTTTCTCTCTCGGCCTAAGTCAGACTTCAAGCCACTTTGGACAAACATTTCTAGGGAGAAGTCGAACTTTATCATGCTTGTGCCATTTCTCAGTTGAGCAAAGTCGGATTTGCTAGTGGTTTTGCCATCTTTTCTTTATGCTTGGCGCACCTTCTCAACACTTTGACATTTCTTTTCTTGGTCTAGGTCGGACTTTGCATCATGTTTGCCATTGTACTTGGCGGATCTTATGGATGTCTGGACATACCTTCTCCAAGCAAAGTCGGAAAAGGTTTGGACATGCTGAGCTTGGGCAAAGTCAGACTTTCTCGTGTTGTGCCATCCTTTTTCTTCACTCTATCTGGCTTGAAGCAGACTTGCCTCCATTCCATGCCTTTGCTTCTTCTTGAAGACTCGCCTCGCGTCGTCATCCACCTGCAAGAAATAAAATAAACAAATTCAGATTTTCTCTCTCCTGAATTTTTACCACTCTCTCTCCTGAAGCCATGGTGAATTTAATTTTGCCCTTCGGATTTTATCTCTGGCCGGCACAAATTATTTTCCTCCAAAACATTGTCTGGCGAATTTGATTTTGTCCAAGGCATTGAAAATAAATTATCAAAATATTAAAATATTTTAATTTATTCCAACCCGTTCGTCTTCGACCCATGGCTATTTCGATTTCCTCTTCGTTTTTCTTGGCTAAGAGTGTATTTTCCAATTTTATCCTCAATTTCGTCTAGCCAAACCAAAATTCAAGCCATTCCGTCAACAAATTCTATGCCAGATCCCTGTTTTTCTTTGCCGAGGCGAGATTTTAAGCTTATTTCACTCTGCCAAAGTCAAATATTTCCTTGCTCAGTCGAATTTTTCTAGGCAATATCCTCGTCTGAATGACTTCGTTAGGCGACTTTCCTTGATGTCTGACATATTCTTCCTCCCTCTGACCAAGGACGGTCCTTCTTTTCTCCCTGCCTTGCGCATTTTTCCTGGGTCAAAGTTGGCAATTTTTTAACATTTTCCATACTTAGGCAAATTTTGTCTCTTTTTCCCTCATCGTGTTAGGCATATTCCGTTTCATTCCTTGCCATATCCTGACGTTCTTTAGCACATGTCCTTTCAAGCTTAGCATTTGTCATCTCAAAAATGTCTGGATGTCTAGCCAACGTCTTCATTTTCCATCCATTAGCCTCTATACTTAGGCGAATTTTAGAGCTTTTCTTTGGATCATCTTGGGCGGACTTCCTTGGCATCTTGGACGAAGATCATGGATGTCTTTGGGTACTTTGCTAACCTTTCCAAGCATATGGCGGACTTTGTATGGTCTTTGGGATGAACATTTTTGAACGTCCCTCTTTTCTAGGGCGAATTTCTTTGGCATCTTAGCATTTGATCTCATCACTTTATCCTTTTGGAAAGGATTTTCCACCCTTTTAAGCCTTCATACTTAACCAATTTCGAAATTTTCCCTTGGTAGGCATCAACACTTAGTAAAATTTCAATTTTTTCTTACTTCATAAGTCTAGGCGGACTTTACTTGACTTTCAGCCAAGTCCCACCTTTCAAGGGCGGACTTGCTTAACCTTTTGGACGAGCTTCTAAGCATAGGGCGGACTTTGAGCCTTCTTTGGACGTCTCTTCTAGTGGATGGCGGACTTTGGGACCTCTTAGCACAAGTGTGGCGGACTTTGGAGACCTTTTGGATATCCCTCTTGCATATGGCGGACTTCAAGACTCCTTAGGATGTGCCTTTTAGTGGATGGCGGACTTCTAAACTCTTTAGCACTTCCTTCCTTACACATGGCGGACTTCATCAACCTTTTGGACATGCCTTTTGGTGGATGGCGGACTTCCAAGGTTGCATGGATATCAAAGGCGGACTTTGAAGAGTCCAAGGATATTCTTCAAGATGCAAGGGCGGACTTTGGAGGGGGCTGGGATATGCAAGGCGGACTTTAGAAGTGTCGAGGATATGCAAGGATATGCAAGGATATGCAAGGCGGACTTTGGAAGATCCTAGGATAAGCATCTTGAGTGCTGGGCGGACTTTCCTTCCTCCTTGGACATCCTTGGCGGACTTTGGAAGTTCCTTGACATTGCCTCTTGCTGCATTTGCTTGCCATCAGACTTCTTTCAAGGGCGGACTTGGCTGATGGTCTGGCCATTGGCTCATTTGACTTAGACATTTCCAAGGGCGGACTTCATTACTTTGTTGGCCATTGCTCAGATTTTTGTGCCATTGATTGCTTGGCTGAAGCTTCACCATTGACTGTGAGCTGAAAGTCTTCCATACTTAGGCGAATATCTCAGTTTTCTCCATGAATAGATGTTCAGTTTTGCCCAGATTTCTCATGAATTTCCAGATTCTCCATGAATGTTCAGTCATTATCTCAGATTTCCGATGAGTTTCTCAGATTTTTCCATGAATTGCTTGGATTTCTTGACTGATTCGTCAAATTTTCAACCATTTTTAGTGCTATTTACCAGATTTCTCTGTAATTTTCCAGAATTTCTCACCATTTTTGAACGAATTTTCCAGATTTTTCGAAAAAATTTCAAAATTTTCATTTCGATTTTCTGAGAGATCTATTGAGTTTTTTGAACTTCTGAGTGCGTTTTCAGAACTCGGGACCCTTCTAAAAATAGGAACTTTCCAAAAATAGAAATTTTCCAAAAATAGCAACTTTCCAAAAATAGACCCTAAAAAATAGGGATCCCAGAATTGCCCAAAAGTGCCAAAAAAGTAGGTCCTAAAAAATAGGGGGCCTGGGGTGAGAAACCCTAAAAATTTGGAAGTGTCGGATTTGACTGAAACGACAGTCGATCTTCGTCTCCCAGGCCTTCTAAGCACGATGGTGACGTTTACGCGCTGATTCAAGCATGGATTCTTGACTTGGCTCAGATGACTCTCGGCAGACTGACTGACTTGGACCCATTGTGACAAGATGACTGGAGGCAAAAAGCGAAAACAGGGGGTCCCCATTTGCAATGGGGCGATGTGTGAAATGGTCACAACAGGTTCCATAGAAGATAATGAAGATGAAGTTTTCCAAACAACAAACATTGAAGATTCTTCACTTCATTTCGGGGGTGACATTGTTGGTCTTGGGATTGATCAGCAAACTGAGCCATTGGAGAGAAACTTTTTTGATGATTTCAGCTTAAGTGAATTAGGACTTGACTTATTCAAAGAGTCATCACTACAAGGGGAGCATGATAAGTTTTTTCCAGTTGATCATCTTAATCAGCCCACTAGCATTTGGGATCCGGGTGTGTTGGCATCAAGTTATGTTAAAGAACCTGTGTGGGATAAGCTTCCCTTTGATCCTGATGAAGAACAAGAACCAGGTTGCACAGTAGACTATGAGGTGGCCCTTGGAGGAGAAGTTGTCTTTGAAGAAGAAGATTGTTCCACAAAATTCCATAATGATCTCTTTGGAGTGGTTGCAGCCACTAAAGAGGAATTTGTGGTTACAGAAACTGTCCGAACAGCGGACAAATATGATTCCTTGAGCAGGTTGGATGCTGGTCTAATGTTTGATCAAGGAGGCAGTGATGAAGAAGAAGAGCTAGAAGACCATATGGCTCTTGAAGATGGAGAGTTTGAGAGTGTTACTAAACACAAATCAGATTTATCAATGCACGAAGCTGATTGCAAGCAATGGGTTGAAGAATTTGTGGAGTATGATGCTTTTTATGATGATGAGCATTCTCTGCTAGTTGGTGGTGAAGTACAAGAATGTTGGAGTAGCAAAGAGGGCAGCAAAGGCAAGGAACGAAGTTCTGATTTTCAGTTGCAGCCCATCAGCAGTTCACCGTCTTTGCATGTTCATAAGTGGGAAGATCAATGCAAGGTATCTTTTGGAAAAGAAGTAAAAGCGCTATCCCTATTTGATCGCACACACATTTTGGTTGATGATCTCTGTTGGAAGGCTCAGTCTGAAGAGAGACGAAGTGGTGTTAAGGATGAAGTTGCTCTTCCTAACTTGCAACTTATCAGAGGCTCTTTGGAGACATTGAAATCAGCATACATACACTTGATTGAAGATCAAGATCGTGTCGATGAATCTGCAAAGAAGGCCTTCATTGTTTTCGAAGAAAGGGAGAATATGGTTGATGAGCTCACCTTGGAGCTTAAATCAACAAAGGACAATTTGAAAGAAACCCAGCTGGCTCTAAGAAAGGTTGAAGACCAGTTCGCAGATTTCAAACTTTTCAAGGAGCAAGAGGATGCACGAAGAGCAGGAGAAATCAAGCAAGTAATTGAAGCCACTCTATGTTTCATACTCCCTTAATGTGGAAGCTTTCATGGTTAAGCTTCAAGGATTTACTAGATGGGGCATCAGTTTCGTGAGAAGGCCCTTGGTTCTCACTAGCACTTGGGAATGTGTAGATATTTCTTTGCAGGGTGTTGAAAATCACTTTCAGTTGGGTATCCATGCTTGGGATTCTCAACTTGGGTTGTCAGAGTTTATTACTTATGGAAAAGATTCTTGGAGGGATAAGGAACAAATTTCCAGACTTGTTGATGTTGTTCCCTTCATTTCCAGCTACTTGATGGTTCCGTTTGTTCTTCAACAAATGGATTGGAGAGAAATTTTGAATATGGGTTGGAAAGATCAACGATCGGTAGTTCTTGGAAATGACTTTCAGCTCAGACAAGGGCTGATTTTGAGACACGAGCTTGCTGGTTTGACGCAGACCAGCCACCTTACATGTTGCGTTTCTCGCATTCAGGAGAGTTGGTTCATCACTCCTGATCAAAGAGGTGGTAGTTCTCTCATGGAGATGAATCTAGTGTGTTTTCCAACCACCTTGGAGGTGTCACTTTGCAGCTCGATGGTCATCTCACATGCTCACGCTTGGGATTTGGAGTGGTGTTGTTGTTTTCCCTTGGGTAGGACTCGAGAATCAGATTGCACTGCGCTGATCCTAGTCTTGATCAGCAGTAATTATTTGTTCCTTCACACTTTTCCTACCCTCCAAATTCATCTTATGATGGTTGATGATGTAAACTTTGACAGTTTACTCTCAGTATTGATTCATGACAGCAGTAGCTCACATGCTTTGGTTCACCATTCGGAGACTCATGGGGTTGGAACTATGATTGTTTTCTGTAGTCTTCATGGTTGTGCAAGTATAATTCAGATGAGGCATGGTAGCTTTATGCGGAGACATGAGTATGAGTTTGTGGAGCTCTTGCAAAGGAATGCTTCCCTCCTTGCAAGAAGATGTGTAGAGGTCACACTTGCAGGCATGGTCCCGTTTGTTACCATGTGGAGGTATGGGGAGGAGTTCGATTTTGATTTGAATAGTCTATCTCTCCTATTGCTCAGAATGGTGATTGACAGTAGTATGGTTGATACTGTTAATTCGGGGGATCGTGGACATGAGATGTTGCATGACTTTGATTTCCTTCCTTTAAGATCTTTCAGTTTGAGAATCATAGATGGTAACACTTTGGAGTTACAAGGGGAGTCAGTGCAGCATTGGCATGATATTTTCATTGATGTGACTAGAGTGGTGCAGCATCGGCATGGTGGGTTTTTCCTGAGACGCATTTGGGAACCAGGGATCATACTTGTTGCGTATGGATTAGCCTTCAAATTACTGGAGTTGTGGTGGTATTGCTTGAGGACAAGCAATTTTGGGAAGGGCGGATTGTAATGTCCCCTTCTCAAACCTGATCTTTCCAGTAACCATTGGCCTTTTCTTTGGGAACCCGAAGGCTAGTCGGAAGATAAATTAGGGTTTCCTTTTTTGAGGAGGTCATTGCTCAGAGATGATGGATTCAATGGCGGATTCTTTCTGGGTTTTCAGAGAGCTTCGCAGGGGTATGTTCATCTCGGCATTCAGAGCATTTTCCGGAATTTACTATTTTTAGTAAATTCTATTTTTGGCAGTTCAACAGTCGGGTCCAGCATGGTCGACTTCCTATGTCAGTTTGATCAGTTGGCTTGCTCATTGATGGCTTCGGGGCGCATTTGGAGAGATAAGTTGTATTAATTAATTAAAGTCACGTTTTAATATTATATTATAACGTTGACCCCCTTGGCCTAGTCTGATGACTTCAAGTTGTTTTAAAAAAGTGGTCTTGAGGGTGGCGCCTTCATAAAGGATTATTTCTTATTTTTCTAAAGTCAAAACCAAGCTCTAAAGTGGACGCCATGATTAAAATATCGAATTTAATTAAAATGGTCAATATTGAATTTGAAAGAAAAGGACGTCATTCCTTAAAGAGGATTAGGGTTTTGACTTGAAGAAGAGATTAGGGTTTCATGAAGTCAGCAGGAAATTAACATTGAAAGATCTATTGTGTTGGCTCTTCTATCCATACTAAAAGAGATCATTTGATGTAATGTTAAGTTGACAAATTTCTATGATATCAGCAGGCGATTGAACATCATTTGTAAAACTGACAGTAGTACTGGCAGTCATTCTCATTCTTGTTCAAATCTGATTGTAATGTATGATTTCATTTAAAGTTATTGTAATAGTTACAGCTCCGCCCTATGGTAGCTACTTTCCCATCCCGGGTTAGCAAGCACATTCTAGGTGTCGAGTATTTCCAGTTTCAGCATTTATTTCAAGTATTGAATTCTGTAATCACTCCATCATATGGTCGCCCCTCACTCCGCATTGGATTGGGTAGCACATACTTGACGTTGAGTTCCTTTCTGTTTTTAGAGTAGAAGATCCTCTGACCAATGCTCGCCATCATCGGCGCCATTCTGGTTAGAGTTGCTTACTTGCACGTTTTGGTTTTCTTCTCTAACCTTAACGAGTGCACTGCTTTGTAATTTGAATTTGAAAAACGAAAAAATTTGGCTCGGAATATTTCATATACCTTAGCTGATATATCTCTGCAAAAACAACTTTGCCTCTAGTGATGAATTCTTCAATCCAATCCCGCATATGCTTCCCATATACAACCAACTATCTTAACTGATGTTGATCAGCTAGTGTCTCTAGAATTTGGGGCAACAACTGAGTAGCCTGTGAAGTGCTATGAAGAAGGTTAGAAATATATTGCCTGAGTTGTCGATTTTCAGCCTTGAGGGCTGCCTTATCCTCTCCATCTTTAAGCACTCTATCCTTAATATTTTCTACTACAACGTTGAAGAGATTTGCATCTGTGTGCCTAGTGCTTTTTCCGAGATTTTCCTTAACAACTATGAAATCATCAACCTCAATCTCATCAATATTTTTATCTTTTGGAGGCATAGCACTCTCAATGATAATTTCACCTTCTGGATTCCTTTCCATGTGAACTTGTTTCTTGGACTTCTTTGTAAGTGCATCTTGGTAAATGCTATCAAGTTCTACAAAGTTTATCTGATATGAAGGCCTCCTCCTCTTCCTTCCCAGAACATTCTCAAGCCAAGATGAGGTGTCTCTACTAACTTCCCTGGGAGGTTCAGCTGCAACTTCTTCATCTTCTAAATCAATATGGATCGGAGAAGACCTTGGTGATGGTGGAGAATCATGTGTCAAAGGCACTTCTTCTTCTTGTGGCATAGGCTCTTGAGGTGGAACTTCTACTTCAATTGTTGGCTGCTCCTATAGAACTATATTGGAAAAGTCTAACCTTCTCTTTACACTTTTTGTTGTTCGGCTACCCTTCACACCTTCTAAAGGATGATTGATAGCCCTCATCTTTGGTTGTGGTCTGGAAGAAGGAAGAGATGACTGCACTACTGGCGGCTCTGCGGCTGGAATAGCTTTCTTCTGATTCCTCTTGAGGCCTAAGAAAATCTCACTGTTCTTAATAACTCGGCTGGTTCTTTCTTCAACTGAGATGCACTCTTTATTGGACCAATTAACTTGTGGAAGTGGTTGCTGCTCAATTTGATTTCGGGTGTACATAGGAAGAAGTATTTCTCCATCATCATCGGACAATCCTTTAGTATCTTCTGACAAGCAATCTTTCATTTGATGGAGTGTAAGCCTGCTGTTACTGCGCCTCCATACTTCGAACTCATCTATGCAATTAGCCCAAAAATCTTCAAGTGCAGGCACATGAGCATAATTCTGACCAAGACGTGATTCGAAGACACTATGAGGATCATATGATCATCTCATTGAATGGCTTGAGACCAAATTTTGATAACTCGTCACCCATTAACTTAGCATCCGCCAACGATCTACATCTATAGATTCCTAACTCAAAAGGAAAACTGAAAGCAACCTTCTTTCAATTCCGCAAGAAAGTGTGAACTTCATACACTTGCCTCAAGAATCCATGAAAACCACCTCATCTGAAGGATATCTTGGCAAAATGACTGGACTACTTGAGAAGCCGTACACTCTGATGTAGGAGAATGTAGGAAACTGGATGAACCAATCCGCCCACTCCGCCATTGCTGCCTTGGCAATTGATGAAATCCGCACATGCAACTCGTTGTCTAGGCATCTCACCGTATGCATCAAGAATGCCTCATTTACCCTTTTGTAATGATGTGTTGACTCTGAAAACTCCAGCTGAGGGTAATGATTATAAACATGTTGTAAATCCAGAGTTCCTACAATATTCAATCCTCTAAATTTTCCTTGACAAGACACTAGGTAGACTAGATATGAAATCATGTGGAACTCATGGATTTTGAAATATTCCATTATTTGTTGGTGAAGACAATTGCTGATCAAAGTTGGCCAGTCATAGAGCTCTGTTTTCTTCATGATATGAGAGATGACATAGAACATCCAAGGCTGGAATTTTGTAGTGTCTGCTTAACCAGTGACTCAATTGAGTAGAGTAATCATTATTGCAAACTCCTCCTTGAATTCTCCACACCCAATGTTCCTTGGAAAAGTGTTGTGTTTTTCCTTCAACCATTTTTGTGCAACTTTCTTGTGGTATTTATCTTTGTGCATGTGCCACACCTTGTCGTGCATTCTTCAATGGAGATGGCAAAATTTTCTGACCAAGGTGGTATTGAAAAGCATTTTTTAATCATGTTTGTCTTGAGGCTGCAAACAACTCTTCCATCTGTTGCTTGAATTTCTCCTGCTGCGAGGTTGTAATGCTTGATACAAGCAATTACGAACTCTAGACTTTGCACTGAGAGGGGAATTGATGCTATTGCAAGCAATCCAGAATGACCAAGGTGTCTGATTGCAACATTACTTGTGTCTTCCAAGGCACGCAAATTGAACAATGGTTTGATATGATGCAAGTCAGTTTCACAAGTTTTGATAAAATGATGATATAGCATTGATTTGGTCTTGAATTCGATGGGAGAGTACCCCATACTGAAAATCTTGAAGATTGACTGTAAACTTGACTATGTTTGGACAAATTCTACACAAACCCTAAATTTAGCTTGCTGATTTTTCTTCTTCAAACAGGGAGATTTTTTCAAAAAAAATATGAGATATGGGTTTTGTAGAGAATCTCGTTGCAAGAAGACCCAGATCATTCGTTTTTTAAAATTGTTGATGGTTGGTTGAAGAACTGAAACCCTAATTTTTGATTTTTTTCTACAAAAAGCTAAGAGTTGGGTTTTGTGTTGAATCACGCTTTGTATAAACCCAGTTGATCAGATTTTGAAAATACTGAAGATTTCTTGGACATACATGAAAAAAGCAAGTTCTTGAAAATTGTAATTTTTTCCAAAGTTATTGAGAATCATGAACTGAGCTAACCCAGATTGCTGAAAATTGAAAAAGATGACCCCCTCCTGAAAATTGATGCTCTAGAAAAATAAAACATGGAAAAAGGAGCCTTTGTGTGAGCTAATCTGGAAAATATGAAGAACTTTGAAAAATCTCCAAATTTTAGCCTTCAAATCTTGAAATGAATAAAATTTTATGTTTCTTCTTCTTTTGCCTTGGACGCCACCTAGAAAAATTGTGAAGAATGTGTAATGTTCCCTGCTGTATCTGATGTAAATTTTCTCAATTGCACTTGGACATTTCGTCAAACGGTTGGGTTGCAAGTGTATTTTTGCTGTAGTTGTTTTAGTTTGCCTTACTTGTTTGAATGTTGGTAAAATGCATAGAATGACCCAACTAACAATGCTACAAGGTTTCAGTTGCAACTAGAAATATAATGCAATATATTACTGACTTTTCAAGATCAATTATTCATCTATAGAAAGAGACATTAAATCAAACATTTTACAGGAAAGTTCCAACTTCAATTTTATTGAGTATTGCAGAAGTGCAATGCAACTGAGTGTAAATACTGACAATCTTCAATGCTGGTGTGAACTAGTTACAAACTCAATGATGAAATGACTCCCAATCTAGTTACAGACAGTTCTCTCTTGAATAGAAATAACTTACAATCTTTATCACTGAGAATACAACTAGATTGATATGTAATGAGCTACAACAAGATTACAACACAATGCTAAAATGGAGAACTTGGATATTATTGAATAATTGATCCTTGCTTGTGTTGTCCTCCAAATGACGTCTTCAAGTTTGCTGCTCAGCCAATCCTCCAATTGTGTCTTCAACTAGCTAGATGACGTCTTCCTCAGAATGATTCTTTTGTCCTGCCATCACAATGGAATATGATAGTTTCCACAAATATACCTGGGTGTGGTGGTTACTTTGTCTTTATCGAATATTACCCCCAGTGATGAATTGAAGCTCTATCAAAGACTGTCTCCTTCTGATCTTGTCTTATTACGCAACAACAATAATCACATTAAGCAAGTGACGACACACAGTATTCTGGATTTATTTGATTGACCCCACTTCACTAATGTGCCCAATAATATCCTCAAATAATAGGCCACTATAGTTTTCCAATCTTGAATATAATATAGTTCCCAGGACTCAATTTGATCTTTCCTAAGTTGTCGTATCTGATAAGTAACCAAGCAAAGAGCTCCCAACCGGTCTCCAAAAACGTCCTTCCTTTATTTGAAATATCAAACCTCTAGGAGCTCTCTTCCTTTCTAACAAATTTGTCTTTATCAAAGACGTCAAACACCATATAATTTGTCCTCCTCTTATAATTCAGCTCCTTTATTTGCTTGTCCTATTCAACTGAGGCTATGTAGACAATGCTTCTCATAAAATCATGATTAACAAATTGATATTGATTCCTTTGGAATCGTCCTATTCAAAGCACCACCCAATTTCTCAATTGTTTATTCCTTGCTTCTTTGTTCTATTCCAATACTGACGATTTTGTCTCTTTGTGCAAATCCTCAATGCTCACAAATTATCAATCTTCTCAAATTTGGCCAAAGGCCATTAAATCTGTAAATATTCAATTCTCCACAAATGATGTAGCAATACCTCAACTGTCACAATCAACTCAGCTAGGACAGTAATACAACAACTATTGCACCTATAAATTCACCTCATTGAAGCCCAAGTAGAATCCCTGAATGTAGAATCCCTGAATGTATTCCTCAACTATCCCAGCTAGGGTTGATCTTTCACAACCGAACCTAGCACTCTCGAGTCTTCAAACCCTCGAGCGAGCTAAGCATTCAGCTTTAGCTTCTTACCACACAGGTAATGAGAAATGTAATCTAAATCAACTGTGTCCAAATGCTTAGCCAATAGCTTCTTCAATAGATTTCTCATTCACTTTTCCAAAAGCTTCTAGAAGAAATATTATTTTATTCCTCAAGTGACTTTATGATTTATTATTTTATTTTTAAGTCGGTTTAATATTAAATTAATTAAATAATAAGTCATCCCTTTTGATATTATATTTTATTGGAATAACTTAATAAATAATTAATTTAATATACCTCCAATTCGGGGACATGACAGAATGAATGCAAAGGAATTCTTTAAATAGGTTTTTAGGTTGAAAACTTGTTTTATTCTCCAGCTTTAAAACTTCTTGAAGCCAATCCTGAGTAGGTTCATTGAATGTGGACATTTTTTAGAAAGCTTCATGATGCAAACTTGAAAATTTGACCAAGGCATTGAGCCTTGGGCGTCTTTCTTGTCTAAAGGAATTTTTCCTATCCAAACTTAGCCAATTTTCTGACAATTTAAAATTTTGCTTGAGTTTTGACTCTAGTTTGATTGTGATTTCCAGACGCTCGGTGAATCCTATGAACTGGCTGAATGATCCATTGCGGAGCCTGACTGAGTATGAGAAGATTATCGTGGAGGAAACTTTTGATAAAAACATTATTTGATCCCTCAAAATGTTGGGTGCCCCTAGCTAGCTGGGGTGCCCATCTTCACCAGTGTTAGCCATTTTTTGACATTTTTCAATTTCATCATGATTTCTAACCTTCAAATGAATTTGTGATTTCGGAAGCTAGACTAACCCGATGAACTAACTGTCATATTCATTGGTAGCTTGATGAATTCAGAGGGGGGTCTTGTGGAAGTGATTGCCTCGGAAAAGTAGTTTAGGGGGGTCAAAAGCTTGGGCACCACTGGCTAGCTGGGGCGCCCATCTCCTCCAGAGATAGTTTCTTTTTCTGTTTTTTATCTTCTGCTTTTGACTTTTTCAATTTTGCACAAGTTTACCCCTTTGTTTAGTCTGTGATATCTTATGATTGCCAACTTTGATGAGCTTGCTGATGATTGCATTGGAGAGCCAGTGCCAAACTAAAGAAATGCTCTTGGAGATGACTAACCCTAATTTTACCTTTTGGATACTCAAATCTTTGGTCACCCCAGCTAGCTGGGGCGCTCATCCTTGCCATAATTAGTCGTTTTTTAAAATATTTTCATGGTTTGCAATTTGCCACATTGTCAAGACTCCTCCAATCGATATGAGATTCCAGCTGACTGGTTGATCTGATCGTCTTGCTGATAGATCCACTATGAAGTTGGGAAGATTCTTAACAGGATGTCCTGGAGGCACAAAACCCTAACTCTTAACATTTGATGCCTTGAAATCATGGGCGCTCGTGGCTAGCTAGGGCACCTATAGTCTCCAAAGATGTTTTTATTTCTCATTTTTCACTTTCTCTCTTGTTCCTCCTTCACCACTTTGTTGGCGTTTCAATTCGCACCTCTGGAATGCAGATTAGAAACAGACAATTATGCATAGATAAACTGCTCTTTGAATTAGGAGGGGAAGCTCCCTCTTTGCTGATGTTGCTTAAGAAAGTAAATTAGAACTAATTTTCCTATCTTTTTGTTCAGCTAAGAGCACAAGGTTATAAAAGTCAAGCGTCATAGTTGAGATTTTCTGTTTTGGAATTTCAACTACGACTAAGCCTACTCTAATGACGTTTCTAACTTCTCACGTAAATATAGAGAAAGAGAGTTAGAAATGGACAAGGAAGGATTCTCTGACATAAATAATTAAATAAACTCTTCTCTCAACATGCATCTACTTACTTTCAATGCAAGCTAAAATAAAGATCATATCAACATAACACATAAAACGATAATCTGAGACATTATATCAGGGCAAAGTAGGCACAAGACTTTATTTTCAAATCTCAAAAAAACAGATTACACTTTGGGACAGAAGGATTGTAGAAAAATAGGCTTACAGTTTAGCGATCAACCTAAACACATTGACACAAGACACAAGAACTGAACAATAACTTGCAGCTAAAGAGGCATGCAAGCTTGCTCTTACACAAAGTGAACTGACATTGAATAACAACTTGCAGCATTACAGGCTTGCAATTTGATATCACAAGCATGGTTAAGAAAAATGGGCAAGGCTGCCCTTATTTATACACAAGCAGAGGAGTAGGAAACCCTAAAATCTCCTTTCTTTTACAACTAAGACTTGCCAACATGCAAGTTTTATTTCTAAAACCATACAAGATAAACATCTAACCACCTATGAAAGCAAAAAACAGGGAAAGTGCAAACTATTACAACTTGTTTTCTTTCTCTTCTTCAAAGAGTGGATAAGAATTGAGACAAGAATAGAAAGAAAGAAGGAAGAAAGCTTCTAGATGACCATTACTTTAAATCTCATCCACATCTATCAAAAAGCTGATTTGTTTCTTGATTTTAAGAGGAAAGTGCTGCAGAAAATAGAATGTTGATCTGCCTTGAAAAAACAATTTTTCCAAAAAAGGTTGGGACTTGGGTTTGGTAGAAAATCACGTTCCAGAGAAACCCAAATGCTCAAAAATTGAAAAAGATAAATTCCTCCTGAAAAAGCGGCCAAAAACCAATTTCTAGAAGAGGGAAAAGTTTCTCAATGTTCAAGAGGATGAAAAAGTGGAGAGGCCCATGTGATCAGAAATGGAAAAACTTGAGTGGCTGTTTTGAAAAGGCAACGCCCTAGAAGTTTGGAGCCTAAAAAAGCATTCCTCCTTGCTCACTGATCTTGGAATCACGAAGAACACCGAAAAAGCATGTCGTTTGGGTCTTCAAATCTTTGTTGAGAGAAAAGGGAAAATCTTCTTGCTCTAGACACCAACCTGAAAAAATGAATAATGAAAGACAAAAGCTCTCTTAAATAAGTTGAGGTTTGAGAAAATTTGCTTTCGTTTTGCTTTAAAACTTCTCGAAGCCAATCCTGAGCAAGTGCATCGAACTTGGACGTTTTCTAATGCTGAGTGATGAAAACTTTAAATTTTTTTCTAAGGCATTGAGTCTTAGCTTGGAGTGCTTTTCCTCTCCAGACTTAGCCATTTTTTCACCATTTTCTATTTTTTGCTTGATTTTACCCTTGGTTTGATCTCGATTTCTGGGAACTCGGGTGATGTTGTGAACTAGCAGAATAATCCATCGCGGAGGCAAGGTGAATCTGACGAAGATTGTTTGGAGGCAACTTTTGACAAAAACTCCATCTTGACCTTCAAAATCATGGGCGCCTATCTCTCTCAAGGGCACCCAACAAAACCAGTGTTAGCCATTCTTATAATTTTGAAGTTTTAACCTCGTCTTCTATTCTTTAGATGATTTTATGATTTCGGGAGTTAGATTGATCTAATGACTAGCTGACTGTTCTGTTGTGTAGCTTATCTGCATCTAAGAAGATCTTTTTGGAGATGCCAAACCCTGATTACTGTTATCTACTGAAATTGCATCCTTATCAAGTTGTAGAACTTGATACTTCAGAGAAACATGGGAACTTTTCCAGGTTGTGGGTCACCTAAAAATGGAAAAAAACCTTCAGAGAAGGCTGGCTTCCTTTGTGTTATCACCTAACTACTGATCTTTGTAAGAAAAAGGGAGGAGTGCATAAAAATGAAAATTAAACCCTATGGTGATACACCGAACTGACAGGAATCATGAGATAAAATAGATGAACATACCCCTGGAAAACTAATGATAGTTATTTCATTTACTCAACATGATTTTTGTGAACTTATGCATAATTCATGAAAAGGCTTAATCTGCATATACATTTTAAGAAGGAAAGATGAATTTCACAACTTTAAAGTTCAAATGCAGATTTATAAAACACAGTTCAAAACTTACATAATCTGAAAGAAAAATGAAAATAGTATGAACACTAACACTGGTTTCCAAGGTAATCTCTGTATTTTATATTCCAAATTCCAAATGAGTTACAAAGCATACATCAGACAAGAAAGGATTTGAGAAAAATCACTAACTCTCATGAATGCATAATCCGAACTCCTTTACAAAGAGGCAAAAAATGCCATATATACAACCAAAAAACCAAAAGTGTCGGCCCCTCCCTTAGAGTTTTCCAAAAATATCAGCCTCCAGAAAGATCCGCCCTTAGATCTTTTGAATCAAGTTACTTTTGCATTAAATGTGTATCCCCGCTGTCCATGTCGGTGAAGGATCGCTCCAGGAATGGCCTCCAGATCTTTTGGAATAATCGCATTAACCTCTGGCCTCTGTGTCCACCCTCAAACTTCCATCAGAGCCGCCTTGAATGTGGTTGTTCTAATAATCATAAATGCCAATCTACCCCTCACCAGTAGACACCACAGCTGTCATTGTGACTTGAGGTTTTTTCCTTTCTTCCTTTTTCCTGCTCAAGATCTTTCTGCAAGTTGACCATCTTCGAGAAGCAGCAATCCGACCTCCCCTGTTAGATCTCTTCATAGACGACACCACTGGACACCGAACCGATCCATCATCCTTTGATCACAGAGCAGATCCATACCGCTCGCATTCTGTTGATCTTCCATAGGGGCGGTCACAACAGTCAAACAGTCAATGGTTCGCCCTCGGCTTTTTTTGATTGGCTGAACACATGCCACTTAAGCTTTCCAGACGGTCAAATACTACTCAAACGGAATCGCATGTCGGTGAGACACTAGTCGTGTCTCCCCGATGCGATTAGACTTCATAGCAACAGTCGGCATAGCATACAACTGTCGGCAAGAGTTCATAGCGAGCGTCCAGAGTCATATCGATATCCAAAATTGTTGCCCAGACCATCGCTATCGCCCGGACATCATAGCGAGTCCTTAAGAGTCATACCGATATCCAAAACCATCGGCAAGACTATCGCTTTCGGCAAGAGGTCATAATGGGTTCCCATTAGTCACACCGAAGATTGAAACCATTGGCGAGACCCTTCAGTCGACAAGACCTCATATCGAAGACAAACCATTCGGCGACGCTAACCCCGTGAACAAGGGTCGGCGAGACCTACCAAGAGGGGAGATATATAAAAACTCATGGTGACTGAAATGTCTTGGTGACCGGGGGATCTCAAATGAATATAACACAACAGCCAGTCGACAAGACATCTAGCTGGTCTCAGTGACTTTATTCTCTGGGGAGTTTTGTGCCAAATCTGATCGAGACATGCTTTCTAATAGACTTCCGTGTGAAATAGCATCAAATGAAGACCTTCCCAATGAAAAACGAACACCTGCATGCTGGGCTCAACCCTTATGGGAGCCACATTTAATCCACGTGCCGAATTTAAAACATAATTTTCCCCTGATTGAGCCCGCAGGTGAAAATCGGGCAACATTTCTGGCGACCTCAGCTGGATGTTTGCCTGCTAAACATGCAGACCAATAGCCTAGGCCTATCCATTGGGCATGGAGTCATTTTGCTTTGTTTTGACTCAGAAAACTATAACTTAGCCTCAAAACACGCAAACTGAAAGAAACTACTGCAACTCTGTTGAAGACAGAGTTTGGAAAAACCAAGTGCAGCAACTGCACTTATTGAAAACATGACAAAACTGAAATGAAACGTGCCAGCAAGCACTTATTGAAAGCAAAACTGAAACTGAACTACTCTATCCTACACTACCCAGCAATGGTAGTGATCAGACATAACCGTTCACTGGTTGTGAGAAAAAAACTGCCCTTTCTTACCAACATAGGACGTGCTTCCTGCTTGCAAATTGTCCAACAGTGATGAAAGAAAAGTAAATGTTGAGTGCATAGATTAAACACCTCCTCAATCATGAAAACTGCCTCCCTTTCTGTGTTAGACAAGAGGTGCCTACAGCTGTTTTGAATATGGTAAGCCACCTGCATCGATGACTTTTGATATTGAATCCCATGCTCCC
Source organism: Sequoia sempervirens (assembly GCA_007258455.2). Taxonomy (NCBI): domain Eukaryota; kingdom Viridiplantae; phylum Streptophyta; class Pinopsida; order Cupressales; family Cupressaceae; genus Sequoia; species Sequoia sempervirens. The sequence goes on from VDFB02324912.1 coordinate 60,805, forward strand.
AAGCAGGTAATTCAACTGGTAACTCCTTTTGAGTTCCCTCCAACTGTGCCAGGTGCCTGATAGGACATCCCCTTGTCGGGACACTGAACTTGTAAATTTCAGCCCCTTGTTGATCTCTAAAGACTTCATCTTTTCCTTGAAAAGATGCTGATTGGAGGTAATATGCAGGTTATTCATGGACTACTACAGTCTGATCTTCTTGAAATATTTTTCTATTATTCTTTATAGGAGGATCAACTGTTCTTTCTTTCAGCTCTGCAATGAAAAAGGAGTCCTGCTTCTTTGCATCATGTTTAATAGTCTCTGAAAAGAAACCATTAATATTTTCGATGGTCAGATCTCCTTGACTAAGGAGCTGATATCCCTGTTGGATAATTGAAAACAAATCTTTAAACTGTTTTTCCTTATGCTCTTTGTCCATGACAAAATATAACTCCTCAACAAAGTGGGGCAGCTCATCAAATAAGTTCATAGGCTGCAAGGCATTATCTTCTACAACTTTTTCAATAGTCTCACTGACTTGAATGGGCTGATCACATGCTTTCCTTTCATATGATACTAGTTCATCATCTATGTTAGAACAAAAAACTTCTATGATATCATCTAACTCATAATTTTGCATTAAATCCAGATGAGTTTTATCATTTAGTTGCTCCATACCAGGCATAGATGTTATCATGCATGTGAGATCTTCATTTTCCCCAACAAATTGAGGAAGCTCATCGAACAAGTCAGCAATATTCTCTGGCCGTTCCAAATCAACTGGTAAAACAGGTGCCTGTATGCTCCCTTCAGCTTGCTCAACACAACCAGGTAGTTGGTCAAATAAAGAAATTGAATCCTCCTCCTCAGGTAGTGCCTTTTCCAATGAAAGTTGGGCATCCTCTGTCTGCAAGTGAAGCTCCTTAATTGGTAATTACTACTGAATTCCTTGGATTTTGACTCATTTGAAAAAATTTACGAGACTCGAACTCGACTCGGACTCGGCTAGGGTGACTCGACTCGGCGACTCGGCGCAGACTCGGCAAAATGAAAAAAGTTGAAAAAACCTTAGAAAATTAGAGATTTTTAAAAATTTAAAACTTGTTTCAAGCACCCTTTATTGAATACAACACAAATAAAAGCAAATTTGATCACATACACAAGTATACAATGATCACATAAGTATAAAGTACACAAATTGTAGTTGCGCTGCTGAAGGAAATAACATACTTTGATATATAAAATTAGTCAAATGTATACAAAACTCATGGAATATGAAATCCATGACATCAAATGTTCCATACAAATATGAAATATCAAAAGGTTCAAAACAATAGCTATAAGTCTATCACTCTATGCCTATGGCATAGTGGAGCCAGCATCCTTCCTACGAAGGCGTCTAAAGGTCCTGGATGATGTTGCAATTGTAGCCATAGTCTCTGCCTGTGTTTGAGTCCCCATACCACTCTCACCACCAGTAGCTATGTCTCCTCGTGCTCTAGCCTCCTCCTCAGCCATGGCTACAACCTCAGCCTCTCTCTCTGCCTGGTCCACCCAATCAAGGTCCTCGTCACTGAAGACTGCGTCTGTAGCCTCAGTGATCCACTCAGACTATGGATCAACCTCTTCTAAACAGATTAGGGTGTTGTCATGGTCAAAAGCCTTCCTGTATCTAACCGAAGGTTGTAATGAACATATACCAGGTCATTCATCCTCTCCACTGTCAATCTATTGCGCTTCTTGGAGTGTATGTGCTCAAACATACTCCAATTGCGCTTACAACTGGATGAACTGCATGTCTGGCTCAATATTCGTATGGCAACATTTTGCAGGTTCGGTGTATCAGAACCAAACATCTCCCACCATCCATCTAAGATGAGAAAAAGAAACAAAATCAATCTCATTTCAAGTTTCAAGTTCAAGTTCAACATTTAATAATAAATTATAATATAAAAAGATGAAAATTATGGCCTTAAATATATTTTTACCTGGCATTAATGTTGTCCTACTATCTTTGCACATTTGACATGCAAAGAAGTCTCCTCATGCCTTAGTGAAGGCATCTATCTCCTGCACTATCTGTGTAGTAACAGTGGGCAACATTCTCTCTATCGTCGAGTAGAACCCACTAAGAATTTCTCTATCTGCATGGAGATCACGGCAGAAGTGGAAGGCCGGATTTAGGAAACATGCAGCTGCATGGATGGGCCTATGGAGTTGGTTTTGCCATCTCCTATCAATGATCTCCCAAATGGGACGATACTTATCATCAACTCCACCATAGACTGATCTAATGGCCTCTTTGGCCCTATCCATGCCCTCATATATGTAGCCCATTGCGGGCTTCTCCCCATCTGCAACTCGTAGGAGAACTAGCAAGGGCTCAATAAACTGCAAAGTGCAAACATGTTTCACAAATAAGTAAGTGTGACTGTCAATGAAAATGAACAAATAAAAGTAAGATATGATTAAAAATTAAAACATAATAAAGAATTAAATGTTACCTTCACAATCTCATCTGCTGGTGTCCAAAACCCTGCCTCATCAAATATGCAATCAGCCACAGCAATCCCTGCAGTGCTTGTAGAAAAGGATGAGGAAGACCACTCCTCACTAGCAAACATGCGCCTCAAAGGTGCCCTTGACCGAATCAAGGATTGCAACATGATAAAATTTGATGCAAACCGAGTGATGCCAGGACGAGACAACTCCCTCAACCCCGTGTATTGCCTCATAAGGTTAAGCACCCATGCATGATTGTAAACAAATTTGCAAATGTTTCTTGCTGATTCCATACATGTTTTTATCCATGGGAGCTTGCCAAGATCCTCCATCATGAGGTCAATGCAATGGGCGGCACATGGAGTCCAAAATATAGTTGGGTGCCTCTCCATCAATAATCTACCAGCAGCAACATAATTTGCTGCATTATCTGTCACCACTTGCACTACATTTTCTTCCCCCACATCGGCTATCACCTCCTCTATAGCCTCACATAGGTATGTGGCATTTTTGAATTGGGCGGAAGCATCAATGGACTTTATGAAGACAGTGTCACCTGAAAAAATAAGCAAAACCAAATTACCAATTATTCAATAAATTAAAAACATAAATCAGCCTTATTAAATTATTAATCACTAAATCAAATTCAACTATCAATGTATTAAGGTAAGTACAATTACCTCCAGAGGAAACTAGAAAGTTCAACAGCGTCCTATTTCTCCTATCGGTCCAACCATCAGTCATGATGGTGCAACCAATCCTCCTCCATTGCACACGCTGCTCCTCTAATTGTGCTTTCACATCCGCCACCTTTTGAGTCAAAAGTGGGCCCTTTAATTCATCTTCGCTGGGGGCTTTGAACCCCGCCCCACATATGGTTATTGCATCAACCATGTTTTGCCAAAAAGGAGACCTAAAACATGTCATAAAATGAAAAGATTTAAGTTTTTAACTTTAAATTTGAATTCGATAGTGAGATACATCTAAATTCTAAAACAATAAAATTTAAATATAAATTTTAAAACAATTAAACGAAAAAAGAATTACCTGGCTACATGGAAGGGAATGGTGCAGTAGTACCAAAAGTCTGCAATTGTTTTTTTTGCTGCATCGTGTGCATCCTTGTTCCAACCCATGCTCTCAAGCGACGGTTGGGAACCAGGAGTAGTGCGTGGTACAAAATATGAGTCCACCCTAGATTTACGAACTCTAGGGCCAATGCTAATACTGCCACTACCACTAGCAGTAGCAGCGCCACCAGCACTAGGAATACACATAGGAATAGATGGTGCAGAAGCACAAGCACTAGCACTAGAACGGTATGGAGGCATGGAAGAAGCACCTCCAACAGCACCAAGTCCCTGTCCAACTCCAACACCTGCCAACTCCTCCCTCTGTCTCTTTCTAACTTCTTTTTGCCTTTCAAAATTTTCTAATTGCACCTGCACTTCACGAACAGCCTCAATAGGTGCTAGGGTACAGCCCACTGCATCATGGATGGGTATGCGTGCAATGTGGTATTTCAATCTATTTATGCCTCCATGATATATTGTTTTGCAATATTTACATTTTGCTTCTCCTCTTTTCATTCCGAGAAAGATTTCAGCATGTTTCCAAGTAGGGGCTTTTCTGACTGGGGTTTGAGACATTGTGAAAATAATAATATGGTTTGATTTGCAAATGAATGTGGCTGCAATAACAAGTAGGGTTTGTAAAATTATTTAAGTTGCAAGTAGGGTTTGTAAATAAAAATGCAAACTATAAAAATTTAAAAACAATGATTTTACAAATTACAATGAATTATTTGTTAAAAAAACACAAAAAAAACCGTTAAAATCAAACTTACCTCTTAGATTTGGCTTGGAATGCAATGCAAACTCCTCCCAATCACTAGCAATGAACTTTCAATGCACCTCCTTAGCAGTATGAAGCTTCCCAAATGATATATGACCTTGCTTTTGTTTTAAACAATTTGTTGGTTGCCCTCTCTTCTCCTATTTTTCTTCACAACTCTCTCTTCTCCTCCTATTTTGCCAAAAGAGTGAAATGAGGTTGCTTTTAGGGTTGGAGAGAACATATAGAACAAAAAAAAATAACTTAAACTTTTAATTTTATGTTTTTTTAGTGTCTCAAGTGATTGCTGCCGCGGCCGCGTCCCAAGCTCGGGACTCTCCCAGACCCGGCGAGTCTGGAGAGTCCGGCGAGTCCGGCTATGGACTCGGTGGGTCCGTGTCCTGGGCTCCCAGACTCGGCCAGACTAGCTCGGCCCGGGACTCGCCGAGTCTGGGCGAGTCTGGGCGAGTCTCGTTACAATGGTTTGAACTAATATCATTTTCGCATGTAATATGGTAATTTTGAGCTGGGGACAGTACAAGCAGCCACAACCTCCTTCTCCTTCTGTTCGTTCTTTTCCTGCTCCAATCGGTAAACTTCCAAAGCTAAATGCAATGGGTTTACATTTCTGACCTTTTCCATGAGGAGTAAGGTGTCCTTACCAATGGGCTGCTCTGTAACCACACTAAGCTGTACTAGATTAGTTTCCTTTACTTGCGAAGGATGCATGGTTGTAAAATTTGGAACTTCATACCTTGGAAGTTCTTCCTCTTGAAACTGATCTAAAATGCAAGAAGTTGTTCGGATATCATACTTTTGAGGAAGCAAAGACTTCATCTGCTCTTCTTTTGCAGCTAACTCCCTCTCGAGCCTATTCTCAAACTGTCTCTTTTGTGTTTCCAATTCCTGCTCATGAAGGTAGGCCTGATACTCTAATTCCTACTGCTGTGTATCAAGCTCCTGTTGCCTCCTAAACTCTTCTATCTGCTTTGCGATGTCTAACAATACATCCTTCATGTTATTCATGTTACTTTTTATACAATCAACCCCTTGGAGCTGATTCTGGACATATGAATATTGATCTAAAGGCTGAGGAGGGGTGAGTGGGAGGTAAGCATGTTGAGCATGCTGATAGGCTGCTATTGCATGGATGTTTGGGATAAAACCAGCAGCATGATTGGCCTGATATGGCTAATAGGGGAGTTGGTTGACAGGATTTTCATAAAACGGAGGTGAAAACATGCCTTTTTCATAAAAACCAGACATGTTAAAGTATTTGAAATCTGCAAAACTTCTTTAAATCAAAGTTAATGGGACCTCTTTTGTAAATGTGAACATACCAGCACTTCGTCTGCTGAAACTTGTGGATTGTGCTCGGAGTCACCAAGTATAAATTTGTACCTCTGAAAGGTAAAAATATGTTGCTGTATATACTAGAACAGCAGCTCGTATATTTGAATTAGTTCTTTGAAGAGATCTTAAGGGTCCCACCGGGCGTGCCAAAAACTGTTATTTACTGAAATTCCACCTTTATCAAATTGCAAAACTTGATACTTCAGAGAAACATGGGAACTTTTCCAAGTTGTGGGTCACCTAAAAATGGAAAAGAACCTCCGGAGAAGGCCGACTTCCTTTGTGTTATCACCTAACTACTGATCTTTGTAAGAAAAAGGGAGAAGGAGTGCATAAAAATGAAAACTAAACCCTATGGTGATACACCGAACTGACAGGAATCATGAGATAAAATAGATGAACATACACCTAAAAAACTAATGATAGTTATTTCATTTACTCAACATAATTTTTGTGAACTTATGCATAATTCATGAAAAGGCTTAATCTGCATATACATTTTAAGAAGGAAAGATGAATTTCACAACTTTAAAGTTCAAATGCAGATTTATAAAACACAGTTCAAAACTTACATAATCTGAAAGAAAAATGAAAATAGTATGAACACTAACACTGGTTTCCAAGGTAATCTCTGTATTTTATATTCCAAATTCCAAATGAGTTACAAAGCATACATCAACCGAGAAAGGATTTGAGAAAAATCACTAACTCTCCAAAATGCATAATCCGAACTCCTTTTCAAAGAGGCAAAAAATGCCATATATACAACCAAAAAACCAAAAGTGTCGACCCCTCCCTTAGGGTTTTCCAAAAATATCAGCCTCCAAAAAGATCCGCCCTTAGATCTTTTGAATCAAGTTACTTTTGCATTAAATGTGTATCCCCGCTGTCCATGTCAGTGAAGGATCGCTCCAGGAATGGCCTCCAGATCTTTTGGAATAATCGCATTAACCTCTGGCCTCCGTGTCCACCCTCAAACTTCCATCAGAGCCGCCTTGAATGTGGTTGTTCTGATAATCATAAATGCCAATCTACCCCTTGCCAGTAGACACCACAGCTGTCATTGTGACTTGACATTTTTTCCTTTCTGCCTTTTTCCTGCTCAAGATCTTTCTACAAGTTGACCGTCTTCGAGAAGCAGCAATCCGACCTCCCCTGTTAGATCTCTTCACAGACGACACCACTAGACACCGAACCGATCCATCATCCTTTGATCACAGAGCAGATCCATACCGCTCGCATTTCGTTGATCTTCCATAGGGGCGGTCACAACAGTCAAACAGTCAATGGTTCACCCTCGGCTTTTTCTGATTGGCTGAACACATGCCACTTAGGCTTTCCAGACGGTCAAAGGCTACTCAAACAGAATCGCATGTCGGTGAGACACTAGCCGTGTCTCCCCGATGCGATTAGACTTCACAGCAACAGTCGGCATAGCATACAACTGTCGGCAAGAGTTCATAGCGAGCGGCCAGAGTCATATCGATATCCAAAATTGTCTCCTAGACTATCGCTATCAGCTAGACATCATAGCAAGTCCTTAAGAGTCATACCGATATCCAAAACCATCGGCAAGACTATCCCTTTCGGCAAGAGGTCATAACAGGTTCCCATTAGTCACACCGGAGATTGAAACCATTGGCGAGACCCTTCAGTCGGCAAGACCTCATATTGAAGACAAACCATTCGGCGACACTAACCCCGCGAACAAGGGTCGGCAAGACCTCCCAAGCGGGAAGATATATAAAAACTCATGGCGACTGAAATGTCTTGGCGACCTAGGGATCTCAAATGAATATAACACAACAGCTAGTCTCAGCGACTTTATTCTCTAGGGAGTTTTGTGTCAAATCTGATCGAGGCATGCTTTCTAATAGACTTCCTTGTGAAATAGCATCAGATGAAGACCTTCCCAATGAAAACCGAACACCTGCACGCTGGGCTCAACCCTTATGGGAGCCACATTTAATCCACGTGCTGAATTTAAAACATAATTTTTCCCTAATTGAGCCCGCAGGTGAAAATTGGGCAACAATTACTGCATCTGAGGCTTCAAATGTTTGCATGCCTATCTCCTCTTGAGGTGCCCAGAATTTCAGACTTAGCCACTTTAACTGCTTATTGATCTTTTGAGATGGATTCTTGTTCAGGATGATCTAAAGCTCTGATAGACTGACGGTTGGACTCATCGGATAGCCTGATGAATTCTGAGGGGGGTTCTCTGGAGGCTGCATCTTCGGAAAATTTGATTTGAGGCTACAAAAGCTTGGGCGCTCCTGGCTAGCTGGGGCGCCCAACTCTTCCAAAGTTAGATTTTATTCTGAGATTTTCACCTTTTCTTTTGACTTTTAACATTTTTCTCATGTTTCTCCCTCTGTTCTGCCTTCAATATCTAGTGATTATCAACTCTGATGGACATTTTGATGGTTCCATAGGGAAGTTTGATGAAGACTAAAGAAGTCATGCTGAAGGCTTTGACTGCAAATTCACCCATTTATGCCCTCAAAAGCTTGGGCGCCCTTCTCCTTCTGGGGTGCCCACCATTACCAGACTTAGACAGTTTCACAAGATTTTCATTCTTCAGACTTGAACCTTCATGTTATACGTTCTGTTTGATCTGGATTTTCCGGAGATTAACAAGTCTAATGATCTGACGAATACAACCACTGCAAAGCTGGCAGAATCCTGAAGGCAATGAGAATATTAGCCAACCCTAATTGTTGGATTAGGTCTTCCAAAAGGCTGGGCGCCCCTGGCCACCTGGAGTGCCTAGAGTTCCCAGACTTTGATTATTTTTTGATATTTTCATGGTTTGCATTTTGCTCCTTGGTTGAGACCTCTTTATTTGATCTCCAATTTTGGGCGACTAATTGATCGGATGACTATACTAATGGATTCACTACGGAGCTAAGAAGATTCTGAGCAATATTGTCTGGGAGCACAAACCCTAATTTCATCATTTGATCTCTTGAAAAGCTAGGCGCCTATCTCCTTCTAGGGTGCCCATGTCTGGCAGACTTAGTTTTTTATTTTGCCTTTTTCAACTTTCTCCTTTGTTCATCGTGCTTGCATTTGCTTCGACTACTTGAGATGAAAATTTTTCTAAGGCATGAGTGTTTGGGCACCTAGACTGAGCTGGGGCGCCTAAAGCTCCCAGACTTAACAATTTTTCATCTGTTTTCAAGATTCTTCGACCTCCATTCTCCATTCTTCGCTCCTCAATCATCTGTTGTAGTTTCTCGATCTGAGCAGTGCTTGAGACTTTGAATCTGACACCTAGTAGTTGAATGACCTCCATTAATGGCCTTGGAGCTCCTGAAAAAGCTTCCAAAAAAGTAGAATAGACCCACTAGGGAAAAACTGACCCTTTTGTGATTCTGACTACACAAGCCTGATGAGGAAGTATTTGCAACCAATCAAAATCAGTTTGAACCCTAGAAGCCAAACTTTCTATTTTTAGAAAATTTTGCCAACATCCATTTCGAAAGAAACCCAGAAAAACCCAGAAAAAGTTTTTATTTTTAGAAAGTTTCTAAAAATAGAAATTTTCCTAAAATTTAGGATTGAAAAACTGAGATCTGGGTTTTGTAGACTTAGTCGCTTCAAGCAGACCCAAATCGTCATATTTTGAATTTTTTTAGTTTTTCACCCTCATGCAAGATATACAAATTCCCAGTTTTGACCTTTTTGACAATTTTAACAAGACTATTGACCATTTCTTCAAAGTGCCTAAGTGTAGCAAAAATTTTAATTTGGGGTACTGTTGTGACCTATTTCACACATCGCCCCATTGTAAATGGGGTACCTAGTAGTTTTCTTTTTAGGGGCTTTGCCGTTGCGCTTCAGTTTCATTTGATCTCTGTTTGGGGGTTTTAGAGTTTGAGTTTTTGAATGGTCACCCGAGTCAAGCGAAGAATTTGAGCCTGAATCAGTGTGCAAACATCATGACAGTGCTTAGGAGGCCCGAGGGACGAAGATCGACTGTTGTTTCAATCAATTCTAGCATCTACTTTTTGGGGATTTCCCCTCCAGACCCCCCTATTTTTTAGGGACTTCATTTTTGGCATTTTCGGCCCATGTTAGACTTACTATTTTTTAGGGGCTATTTTTGGAAAAGTTTCTATTTTTGGCAGGGTTTCCATCTTTAGAAAGTGCCCGGATTTAAAAAAATTAGTCAAAAGTCTCAAAAAACCAATGGAAAATCATGAAAATCAATAAAAAGGAATGAGAAATGGGCACATGGCGAAATAACCAGCATGGAACTCATGGAAAAATTTGCCTAAGTATGGAAGATGGCACCCAAGCTAGGTGGCTTGATCATGAGCTAAGTTCGCCATGGAGAAGAAGGAATGGCATGGAATGGTGCCAAGTCCGCTTCAAGCCAAATGGAATGAGCCAAGGCCAAGTCCGCCCAACTCACAAGAGAGGAATGGCTTAGACTTAGGCAAAGTCTGCCCAAGCCAAATGGCACAACACCTTGCCAAGTCCGCCATATGGAAAGAAAAGTGGCTTGGGCATGAACAAAGTCCGCCCCAAGTAAAATGATGTATGGCTTAAACAATGATAAAGTCCGCTTGGAAGAATAAGACATGGCACAAGCCAAGGCCAAGTCCGCCCACCTTTATGGCATAAGATGGAGGTAAGTCCTCCCAGCAACATAAAATGCATGGCAAGAGGTTCAGCAAAGTCCGCCCAGCATGGAGAGATATGACTTAAACATGTGGAAAGTCCGCCCTGTGAAGATGGCTTGACAATGAGCAAAGTTCGCCCCTCAACAAGTAGATGGCACAAGGTAAAGGAAAGTCCGCCATATGGAAAAGAGAGTGGCACAAACATGAATAAAGTCCGCCCCATGTAGACATGGCACAAACATAGGCTAAGTCCGCCCCAAGTAAAAGATGAATGGCAAGACTATAGGCTAAGTCCGCCCTTGGAGAAGTGTGCATGGCTAAACCACTTGACAAATCCGCCAAACCTAAAGGAAGTGGAAAAAATCAAAATTTTGCCTAACCTTGAACATTGAAATGTTAAATGATATGCTTGGAAAATGAGAAAATTCGCTAGAGACATAAGGAGACATGAAAATTATGGCAAAATAAAATGGAAGAAAAAGATTTGTCTAAGGCAAAGGCAAGAAAACAACTTAGAAAAATCAAATTTGCCTTAGATAAAAATAAAAGGCCATAATTAGAATAATTAAAATAAAAGGGTTGAAAAATGACACATGAAAATAATTATTTTTATTATTTTTATTTTTATTTTCAACACCCAAAGAGATAAAATTTGAATTTTTCTCTAAGACTCAAATTTGGAAAAAGACAAAAAAGACTTCACTGAACTGGCGCTAGACTTAGCAACTTTCCTAGAGATTGATGTTGAAGATAAAATTTTCCATTTGTAAGCAGAGTGCAAGCCAAGTTCGAACTTGATTTAATGGAAACAATATGATTTTGCTAAATTAATCAAAATTTTCATCTTTATAATTGAATTTGCTTCTCATTTTTTCAATCATTCAGTTTTCGAAAGAGAAGTTGAGAGAAGAAATTTTGGCTAAGGCAAGAAAGTTGAGAAGTTTGAAGCAAAGTGAAGGAAGCGAATTCATACTAGCCAACACTGTGATCTTGTCCATTTTATTTTTTCCAGAGTACCAGGCAAATTTACTTTCTTCACTTCATTCTGGCACGAAAAACATCGTTCATCTATTTGGATAAATTCTTTCATTTCTAGCATAATCTTTCACGAAGTTTGATTTGTCACTTAGCTGGAATATTTTTCGAGTAATTTAATTTTAATTTTAATATTCTCTTTGTATCTTCTTGCAAATTTATTTTCAAGAGAATAAAAATGAAGTTCGCCAGTAATGGTTCGCAGCCACAGTCCAAGATCAAATCCAAATGGGAAAACATTGTAGACACCAACCTTGGCCATGTTGACTTTGATGATTTTAAAAAAAGAATGTACAGAAGTGATGGATTTTTACCTATGCCAATTGCAAGAAAGATGATGTGCAACGGTATTGTTCATGCAGCTAGATTTCCGCCTACAAAAGAATGTCCAGAGCTCATGGTAGAGTGTTCATTGCATTATAATGCACAAGAAAGACAGATAGAGGCACTTGATGCAAGAGTACTGGCATATTTGACTGAGCCAACCATACAAGAGACATTTGGAATTCCAGCTTACCACCGGACATCTTATCGAACAAGGGATGATGCACAAAAACTTTATGAAGATCAACAAGCCCTCTATGCATCAAATATGAACAAGTCTTGGTTGGAAAATCCCAAACCCACTGCCAAAAACATGTCGAAGAAGTTGTCCAAAACTGATTTTAAAGAAGAATACAGAGATATTGTCTTACTATTGAATAGAATGGTGGGCAATCCTTAGGGCGCACCCTTTGAAACTTGGATGTATTATTTCATTGATGAAATAACTTCTGGGGTGAAAATGTTCAACTGGTCAAGAATGATCAGTGACAGTCTCCACGAGCAGTTGGTCAACTTGGAAAGAACCAAAAACTTTCATATGAGTTCTTATGTCATATATAAGCTTGAAAGGACCTACAAATATGCTGGCTTGATTTGCAAAGGTGTAGTCGGCAATGGCGAAGGAGAGTTCAAGTCCAACAATTACTATCCGTAGTTGCAGTTGAAGGAGAAGTCACACTTCAGATGGGCGCATGACGCCTTTCTTTTGTATATCACTCGAATTCTCCAAGGAGGAACACATTAGAGGCTCACCCGTGAGGCCAAAAGTTTGATCAACAGATATGGATCCTAGTTCATCCAGTTTCCTAGATTTACATACATCAAGATTCAAGGATTCACAGATCGCCCATACAGACTGCCAATCTATCCTACCAACAAAATGGTTTTGCTAGAAGTTCTGAGGCAATTGGAGACATCAGAATATCCAAAGGCCAAAGCAGAAAGTAGCTGTCACTTTTCCACTCTTCATCGACAATATGGAAGAATCATGTCCATCGGCACAAGCGGCAGAGAGTGCTCGATTGGAGATACAAAGATACCCGTTCATATCCTACAAGCCCAGAGTTGACTTCGATCCACTTCATCACATTGGAACTGTGGACGGAGGGAAATATAAACACAGAATTGACTTAGAAGACTTTTGGGAAAATGCCATTGATGAATATGACATAAGAAAAAGACTGTGCTCAAGGCTGCCGCTGGATATGATAAGGAAGACAGAACTCTTCCGAGTACCTTATCAGCTAGATGATGGAGTATACGTGCAATCGGGCTTTGATGAAAGGCAACCGCTTCCTCTTGTGAGATGGTCTGAGCCCAAGCTTGATGACCTGACAACATTCATGAGGCCTGTGTTCAAATATTCCCAATGGTGGATGAACCAACAAGTGCAAATTTTGCAACAAAGGAAGATGCCATTTACATAAGATTTAATGGGTGAAGCAGAGTCCTGTTCCTCAAATGCCGGTGCATCTCATGGAGGTGAACCAACAGGCGCTGCCAACCTGAATAAGAGGAAAGAGATTGATGACTCTGCAAAGCAAAGCAAGAAAAAAATAGTAGATGAAGGATCCACTCAAAAGAAGCAGAAATCCAAGCCCCTTCATTCGGCTACGTCCAGAAATATAGATGAAATATTGATCATGGAAGAAGAGTCATGGGAGCAAGTCAGAATTCCCTCGCCAGTTTTGGAAAGAGATATGGAGCCAATGCAATTGGAAGATGATGATCATCCCTCTCCTACAGGCACGAAGATTCTGGAGTCGGACAATGACATGGATATCATGGACGGAAAATTTGAAGAGGGAATGATTTCCGCTCAAGGGAATCCAGGAAGACCCATCCGTGCAAGAGATTCAGGATATGCCAGAAGTTTAGGATATGCAGGACGTCCAAGATCATCAAGAAGATGGAATTGAACAGTCAACCATCCCAGATTGGTTGAAAGAGAGACTAAAGATAAAGGCGCCAGTAGAGGTACCAGAAGAAGATGATACCGCAGACTTCTTGGCAAGGCTAGAGCAGACTGCCACAAGAAACCCAGCCAAGAAATTTTCTGCCATACAAAGAGATGAGGTTGGTAACCACATAGTGCATATTTTAGTGCCTATAGTTGATAAATTCCAAGACGAGATTGCCCCAAACGAATATGCCATCACAACTATTGATATTGGTCTGACAACAAAAGGACAAGAAGTTGAGGACCTGGATAATTTTGTTGCCACCATCAAGTCTAGGTTGGAGAAAGAAGTGGCAAAGAAAAGGGAATATAAAAGAGAGATTAAGCGCCTGAAAGAATATATCCAACATTTAACCAAGCCACTCAATCAAGGTGACCAATCAGCACCTCCACTTCCAAACTCTTCACAGGAACCGGTCAGAAATTTTGAAGAGGAATTGACTACAGCTAGAGAAACTAAAGGATGGATGGAAGGAAAGAAAGAAGAGGCGATGGCATTCGCAAAGAAGTTGGCATATGTTTATGAGCAAACTTTCTTTCTGCTATCACGAGTTGCAGACTTAGCAGAAGCATGGGATGGCCTCCAAGACACCTAGAATAAAATTATCCCATGTCTTCAAGAGATAAAGAGCATTCCAAAGTAGAGATTGATTGATGAAAAGATTATTGAAGCTGGAGCTGCATATGATTTCAGCAGCTGGTACTATGCACTGATCTCACGAGGAGAAGTCTTGGAAAGAGTAAAGCAAGATGGCACCAAAATTGAAGAGCAAGCAAAGGAGATTCAGAGTAAGATTTTCCAAATGGCTGCAGATGTGCTTGATAAAGATATTGTCTGAAGAAAACACTTGCAGCCAGAAAATTAAAAAGATAAAGTTCAAAGAATTTTCTCTACCACGTCTGGGCCAATCATGAAGGAAAATTTGACCAAAGCATTCAGCTTCCTGACCGTCCGAGATACTTTCTTGCTGCATGAATCAAAATGGACGATCACCTTTGCAGAATGTGCAAAAGTCTAGACTTGTTGGAGTACAAAGTCAATGAGCTGCCGGACATTACCATGGAAGAAGTCAGCATGATCGTGTCCAGGTTCACTCAACGTAATGCTTTGCGAGTGGATAAGGATGCAACTCCCAGTGCATGAAGTTCTCTGCAGTTAACTGATTGTTGTTTAGGCAACCCTAATTAGGGTTTAGTTATTTTGAATTTGAGCCGTTAATCTCATTTTTTATCTTGGCCATTCATTGTACTCTGGAAACTCTATATAAACTCCCCCTCTCTCTCATTTCATAGATTAGAAATTAGAGAATTCATCAGGGATTAGAGATAAGAATCATTAGAGGAGATTAGAAGAGATTGTAAAGAATAAGAGAGAGAGTTTTATGAAATTGTTTCTAAAGACTATCTTGATAATAAATTTCATAATGCATGAGATGCTTTGAATCCTTTCATTGTCAAATGGTTGCATGGTTGCGTATTTCTCTTCCTCGCAAAGTAGATTTGAGTTAGAATTTCATTTAAATACATGTTAATGGAATGATAGATTGATAGTAACGATTAGTGAAGCTTAGCTCATACTTTCTTTGAGTGGATGCTTTTCATTCAATGCGTAAAGTTAGACTGAGCTTTTAATGTGGATGCTTCAATGTTTACTTCGAATAATGTTGTTCTATTGATGGTATTGTTCGTAGTAAGGAGATCTTAAGCAAAAATCCCAGAATATTGCACTTGCTTTGTGTAGTTTTCGTTTAGCGTGGTGAAACAAAGTAATGTTTATTTAGTTTCACTCAATCCTTGCCATCTCTTGATTTCGTAGGAATAGCATAGGACTTCTAAACCCTTACTCTTTTTTTACTTTTTTATCTAAAGTCAGAAAAATTCCAAAATGATACTGCATTTACGCCTTTGCTTTTTTGAGTAACTTGCCAAAGTAAATCCCTTTGTGTTCCCGACAAATCACAACGACCACAGAGCTTATCCACACCTAACTGAAACATTGGAATTGCCGTATGATCTTTCTTGTAGTCTTAGCATACGAGGTAGTTTTTCAAGAGGGGATAGAGCATCTTTGGAGACTTTATTCTAAAGTGTTTGGTGTATCATAAAACACGCATCAACAGGTACAACATTTGGCTCTGACTGGGGACCACGTCGGATACCTACGATATAGGAGAACCAAAGAATCTCTAGATTTTTAAGCATAGACTAGTGCCTTATCCATTGGGCATCAGAGTCAGCAACATTTACTAATCACCTAGAACAAGACTTCCTAGAATCACCTAATAGTTGGACTTCCCTAAAAATCACCTAAAACACGACAGAACTGTTACGAAAATGGGAAACACAACATAAAAAACACATCACAGAAAGGGCAAACACATCATGAAAATAAAAGAAAATTACTCAATCCCTGAAGGTGTCATTTCTGCTTGAAAGGCTTTACTTCTCTTCTCATGGGCATTGCAGGAGACAAATCTCCTGGGATGAAGATTCTCATATCTTCATACATCTAGGAAGAGGCACCTTGACAAAAGTCAGAATATGGCGCAAGAAAGGAAGCAGGTACCACAAAGATACCAACTTTGTTGTCGTTCATCTTCGGGATGTCTCTGTTATCAATCTTCGGGATGTCTCTCTTGTCAAACTTCGGGATGTCTTTGTTGGCAAACTCTTCAAACCAACCGATCACGTTCCAAACCCGATTTCTATAATGTCGTAGATGATCCTTTCTGACATGGAAATATCCTTTGATTGGCTCATCAATCAACTCCACATCCCCTTTAACACATAGGAGTTCAATTCCCATGTCTTCGGCATTGTTGAGGCCTAACAAAAGCACCTCTTTTTCAGCTTCAATGAGTTCCAATTGTAACAATCCCTTAGGGGAGATGATCATTTTCCCTTCTTTTGAACCTACGGTTGAACAACCCCCATCTAAATGCATTGTCCATAGCTTTGTATCCTCTGACAGTCTCCTTTCATAACAAGCAATGTTTTGGTCTTCAATTCCTATTCCTGATAGTGTCACACAATTACCAAGACCCATTTCTTGATATAGAATTTGGACTGGGGGATTTGGGATTTTCACCACCATGAACTGGGATTTGGGTTCAGGTTCTATCTTGATTCTGCCTTCTTTCACAGGGATGGTTGTGGATGACCAATCTAACTGCATCACACCACCAAGATCTCTGTAGAAGCTCGGACTCAACAACATCCCATAGCTGGGTGGAATGTTAGCCACTAGGATGGTCATCTTTATCTTCTTATCCGGACAAGTTGTCAACCTTACTTGAGCATCCTTGAATTGTCTAACCAACGGTACCGACTTAGACTCAAGTGAATAACATTCGTTCTGAGTTTCTGCGCACAAGAGTCCCAATGCTTTCATCACTTGTAGAGGCATGACGTTGTCTAAGGCTCCTGAATCAATAATGCAATTGCTCAGTTTGAATCCTCCTATATACAAAGATATATAGAAAGGTTCGGGCTTTTCTTGCACTAGCATGGATGATTCGAGCAGTGTAGGCTGAATTGAAGCCTCATTCTTTAAATTTTGTATTATTCTGTCCAACTGCTCAAGGTGATCACGAAGGTGCTCCAACTGTGAAATCTCAACCTTGGTCTTCATCATGGAGTTTACAATGTCAAAATTGGCTAGAGATGGGTCCTTTTCAACCACTTTAACATTCTCTTGTTCTTTAATTTGTTCTTTAGCTCTCCGCCTCTCTTCTTCTTCCTTTTTCACTTGCAAGTGCAGAGCACTTGTAAACATAGGCAAACAGTGTCTTCCGTGATTTGCTGCAAGAGAGTAGTGGTGTAAGTATTCTTTTTCAATAACAGGTTCACTTTGAAAGTATCTCGAAGCGGAGTCGCCATCGAAGTTGTCCGTCTGTGGTAAGACAACATTCGAACTTGGTGTTGGTACAAAACTAGAACTGGGTGCAACATCAGCATATCACACTTGTAAAAAAAGGAAAAGAGTGTCTTTCGTGATTTGCTACAAGAGAGTAGTGGTGTAAGCATTCTTTTTCAATAACAGGTTCACTTTGAAAGTATCCCAGAGCGGAGTCACCATTGAAGTTGTCCGTCTGCGGTAAGACAACATTCGAACTCAGTGTTGGTACAAAACTAGAACTGGGTGCAACATTAACATATCCCATAATCTGGTTCATTCTTAGGTTATCAGGTCATGTAGAACTAGTACGTTCATCGATATCATGAAAGGAACAAAATATTGTGTATGGTGGAGCTTCAACTATTGGTCTCGGTGGAGGTGCTGGGTACCGTGGCCTATAATTGTTGTAAGGCTGAAAATTATTTCTCTTTGACTGGTACGGTTGTTGAAATTGATACTGTGGTGGTGGTAGTGCAAGCATCTCATTAGCTGCCTTTTGTAGCTGTGGATCTGAAGAACTCTGAACTAGAGGCCTAATTGAATCCTTCTTCATTATGTTGGAAGTAATCATATTATCCTCCAACTCGATGGCGTATTCTTGTGCATCCGTCAATTCTGTATGTCTTTCTGTCTTCAAGAAGAAGGCTATCTCTCATGGAAGAGCATTTATGAAGCAGCTCATCAGAATCTCCGATGATGGATTAAGTGTAGAAGAAAATCGTGCAACAAGACGATTAAATCTTGCTACAAACTCCCTCATGGGCTCGTTGTACTCCATCTTTGAATTTGCAAGTTGGGAAAATAACCAATGACTATCTTCAGCAGGCTTGAATCTTGCCAAAAAATTCTCGCTCATAGTTGTCCAGCTTGTAATAATGCCTGGCTCTAGATGATTGAACCAGTTGGAAGCATTCCCAACAAGAGTCTCCACAAAGAGACGCACTACGATGTCTTCATGTGCCACATGCAAGATGACATAGGCCATTGAGAAGGCAGAAAGATGATCATCAGGATGTTGAGTTCCATTGCCGTGAAACCATGGAAAATGATTTCTTGACCCTTTAGGTAATTCATGATAATCTTGCAAAGCCAAAGGTCCAATATTATTACCCCAAGGTAATGGGGGTAGATGTCTTGGGTTCCTGCCAACATTATTGTTGTTATCACCCATTGCTTCTGGTTGGATCAAGCAATAGGGTGCCAGATGGTCATTCCAGTGACATAAAGCGTAAGATTTTTTGAAGTTTTATGCCTCACGCCCCACGGTGGGCGCCAAAAAGCTATTGGCGTTTCAATTTGCACCTCTAGAAAGCGGATTAGAAACAGAAAGCTATGCACAGATAAACTGCTCTTCGAATTAGGAGGGGAAGCTCCCTCTTTACTGATGTTGATTAAGACAGTAAATTAAAACTAATTTGCCTATCTTTTTGTTCAGCAAAGAGCACAAGGTTATAAAACTCAAGTGTCGTAGCTGATATTTTCTGTTTTGGAATTTCAACTACGACTAAGCCTACTCTAATGACGTTTCTAACTTCTCAAGTAAATGCAGAGCAAAAGAGTTAGAAATGGACAAGGATTCTGTGACATAAATACTTAAATAAACTCTTCTCCCAATGCACATCTTACTTACTTTCAATGCAAGATGAAATAAAAATCATATAAGCATAACACATAAAATGGAAATATGAGACATTATATGAGGGAAAAGTAGGCACAAGACTTTATTTCTCAAATCTCAAGAAAAAATATTACACTTCTCGTACAGCAGGATTATAGCAAAATAGTCTTACAGTTTAGTGATCAACCAAAACACATTGACACAAGACACAAGAACTGAACAATAACTTGCAGCTAAAGAGGCATGCAAGCTTGCTCTTACACAAAGTGAACTGACACTGAATAACAACTTGCAGCATTACAGGCTTGCAATTGTCTATCACAAGCACGGTTAAGAAAAATGGGCAAGGCTTCCCTCATTTATACACAAGTAGACGAGTAGGGAACCTTAAAATCTCCTTGCTTTTATAACTAAGACTTGCCAACATGCAAGATTTATTTCAAAAACTAAACAAGATAAACATCTAACCACCTTTGAAAGCATAAAATAGGGAAAATGCCAACTATTACAACTTGTTTTCTTTCTCTTCTTCAAAGAGTGGATAAGAATTGAGAGAAGAATAGAAAGAAAGCAGGATGAAAGCTTCTAGATGTCCGTTGCTTTAAATCTCGTCCACATCTGTCAAAAAGCTGTTTTGTTTCTTGATTTTAAGTGGAGAGTGCTACTGAAAATAAAATGTTGATCTGCCTTGAAAAAACAATTTCTCCAAAAATAAGCTAGGATCTGGGTTTGGTAGAAAATCATGTTCTAGAGAAACCTAAATGCTCAGAAACTAAAAAAGCTAAATTCCTCCTGAAAAAGCGGTCTGTTGATGCGTGTTTTATGACACAACAAACATTCTAGAATAAAGTGTCAAAGACGCTATATCCCCTCTTGAAAAACTACCTCATATGCCAAGACTGCAAGTAAGATCATACAGTAATTCCAATGTTTAAGATGAGTGCGGATAAGCTCTGTGGTTTGATGTGATTTGCTGGGGGCACAATAGGGATTTACTTTTGCAAGTTACTCAGGAAAGCAAAGACATGAATACAGTATCATTTTAGATTTTTCAGATTTTAGACAAAAAAGTGAAAAAAGAGTAGGGGTTTTAGAAATCCTATGCTAGTCCTATGAAATCAAGAGATGGCAAGGATTAAGTGAAACCAAATAAACAATACTTTGCTTTGCCACGCTAAACGACAACTACACAAAGCAAGTGCAATCTTCTGGGATTTATGCTTAAAATTTCTTCACCACGAACAATACCATCAATAGAACAACATTATTCGAAGTAAAACGTTGAAGCATCCATGGTAAAGCTTAGTCTAACTTTACACATTGAATGAAAAGCATCCACTCAAAGAAAGTATGAGCTAAGTTTCGCTAACCCTTGTTATCAATCTGTCATTATTTTTAACATACATTTAAATGAAATTCTAATTCAAATCTATTAGACGAGGAAGAGATGTAACCATGCAACCATTTGACAATCAAAGGATTCAAAGCACCTCATGCATGATGAACTTTATTATCAAAATAGTCTTTTGCAACAATCTCATAAAACTCTCTCTCTTATTCTCTACAATCTAATCTCTAATTCTCCTATATCTACTCTTCTTCTAATTTTCTCCTATCTGATCTTTAATCTCCTCTATCTATTTGATGAGAGAGAAGAGGGGGGAGGGGGGTGGTTTATATAGAATTACCGGATTACAATGAATGGCCAAGATTAAAATGAGATGAATGGCCCAGATTCAACATAACTAAACCCTAATTAGGGTTTCCTAAACATCCATCAGTTAACTGAAGAGAACTTTAGGCATCTGGAGTTGCATCCTTATCCACCTGCAAAGCATCACATTCGGCGAACTTTGACACGATCCGGCCGACTTCTTCCATGGCAATGTCCGGAAGCTCATTGACATCGTATTCCAGCAAGTCCAAACTTTCAGCACATCTTGCAAAAGTGATCGTCCATTTTGGTTCATGCAGCAAGAAAGCCTCTCTGACTGTCATGAAGTGGAATGCCTTGGTGAAATTTTCTTTCATGATTGGCCTAGAGGTGGTGGAGAAAATTCTTTGAACTTGTTCTCTTAAATTTTGTGGCTGCAAGTGTTTCTTTCAGACAATATCTTTGTTGAGCATATCTGCAGCCATCTGGTAAATTTTACTCCGAATCTCCTTTGCCTGTTCTTCAACTTTGGCGCCATCTTGCTTCACCCTTTCCAAGACTTCTCCTCATGAAATCAATGCGTAATACCAGCCACTGAAATCATATGCAGCTCTAGCTTCAATAATCTTGTCATCAATCAATCTCTGCTTCGGAAGGCCCTTTAGCTCTCGAAGACATGGGATAATTTTATTTTGAATATCTTGAAGGCCATCCCACGCTTCTGCTAAGTCTGTAACTCATGACAACAGGAAGGAAGTTTGTTCATACACATATGCCAGCTTCTCCATGAATTCCATTGCCTCATCTTTCTTTCCAGCCATCCAGTCCTTAGCTTCTCTGGCCATTATCAATTCTTCTTCAAAATTTCCAACTAGTTCTTGTGAAGAATTTGGAGGTGGAAGTGCTGCCTAGTCACCTCGATTGAGTGGCCTAGTCAAGTGCTGGATATATTCTTTCAAACGCTCAATCTCTCTTTTATATTCTCTTCTCTTTGCCACTTCCCTTTCCAGCCTAGACTTGATGGTGTTAACAGAATTGTCCAAGTTCTCAACTTCCTGCCCTATTGTCGTCGGACCCATATCAATGGTCGTGATGGCATATTCATTCGGAGCAATTTCATCTTGGAATTTATCAATTGTAGGCACTGCTACTTGCACTGTGCGATTGCCAGCTTCATCCCTTTGTATGGCAGAAAATTTCTTCGCTTTCTTCCTTGTGGCAGTTTGCTCTAGCCTTGCCAAGAAATCTATGGCATCATCTTCTTCAGGAACCTCTACTGGTGCCTTTCTCTTCAATATTTCTTTTAGCCAATCTGGGATGGTTGACTGTTCAATTCCATCTTCCTGTTGATCCTGGACATCGTGTATATCCTAAACTTCTTGCACGTCTGTAATTTCTGGTATATCCGGAATTTCTTGCATATCTTGAACTTCTTGCACCAATTGGATTTCTGGCATATCCGGAATTTCTTGCACAGATGAGTCTTCCTGGATTCCTTTGAGGGCGGAAATCATTCCCTATTCAAATTCCCCATCCATGATTTTCGTGTCATTGTTTGATTCCAGAATTTCGTGCCGGTAGGAGAAGGTTTATCATCATCTTCTGATTGCACTGGCTCTACATCTTGAACTAGAGAAGGAATTATGTGAAATATTCCCCTTAACCTTTTTCCCCAAAATTAGACACACAAATCAGCAACCAAACACTGATTAGTGTTAGCTCCAAAAATGCAAATCAACAAAGAAGATAATTCTAACCAAGAATGTTCACCAAGATCCCAATGTGGGTGAGGTGATAGCATATAGTCAAAGGATCGTTAGACATAAACAGAGCTGAAAGTACAATTCATCTGCTGATGCAGGCATCCACAAACAGTGGGAATACTCCACTTATTCAGTGGGTGAGTTTACAACAATTATTAGGCGGCAAGCCAGCCTTTAAATCCACTCTTCCACTTATTAACGTGGGGGGAATACTCTCCACACAACCATTTATTTTGTGGGGGGAATTTACAATCAAGAAAGATGTTTATTCTAAAACTCAACCACTCAATTGTGGGAGTGTAATCAAGTATAAATTGCAGCAATAAAATGAAATAGCCGTTAGTACTACTAACTAGCTTTACAATGAATAGAAATAGCTACAAATAAGAGAGATAAACTTCTAGAATGTTCTTTATCCACACTGGCGGTAAACCATCCAGGGGTTACATATGTGAGAGATTAATCATAAGATTTTGTAGCTAATTAAATGACTGGAACAGTACTACTGTTTACAGTCTTACAATGATAAACTGCAATTTTCAAGTGTTATTACAATCTTTACAAAGCACAATGAAATAGAAGATTTTTCCACTTGGTATCCTCTCAATTAATGAAGCTTAAAACCAAAATCAGAATACTAAAGCAAACTGATATAAAAATCAGCAATCTGGAAATGATTATCAGCAAACTGAAAACACAAAAATAATCACAACTCCTTCACAATACCTCCAAAAGATGAAATATAGCTTGCAAAAGCTCTTGAGAAGGTTGACGCCCAATTCACAATGATAAAACAGCATCTAAACTCAACCATTAATTTATGCACGAATCCCAATGCTCTCCAAAAAGGTACGGCCTCCGTGCAAGGGCAATTTTGCTTAATAAAATCTGAAACTTGGAATTAAATTTTGATAACCTCCAAATATGGTCGCCTCTATTATAGAAATGCAATGATCAAATACCCAAAACCAAATAAAATTCATTCTAAAAGTTGTATACAAAAATCACTTTCAGCCATGATAAACCAGCAACATAAAAACTAGAAATATCTCACAAAAACTCCACAATAATGCTCAATATGTACTTCTGAATGAAGCACACTCTCAATCCACCACCTAGGGAACCATAGTTGCAGGCCCGAAAAATGGAATAAATTTGCTAAGCTTTCCCTTAGCCAGATTCTAGATTCATTCCAGCAGCGTAACTTTGCTCTTCAAAAATATGCATAATCAGCTCTTCAAACAGTAGCAATATATAAACTTCAATTGGAAAATGAAGCAACAAGAACTCTTCAAATTCCAAGAAGTTGAATCACTTCAACTTCCAAAAGGGATGCCACCTTTTTGCATTTTACTTTTTGAAATAATATAATATTACTCAACCTCCTTTTCACTTTGCAACAATAAAGCATTTAATAAATTATTAAATGCACAATTGACCCCCTTAATGGCCCCTCTTTTAAAACAACATGAAGTTATTACTCCTAGGCGTGGGGTACAACTGAGAAACATGAAATTTGACTAAGTATAAAAACTCATTCCATGGAGATAACCAAAACCAATGTCAATTCTGAAACTGATGCATAGCAAGATGACTTGAGTTGAGCCGCTGCTGATGCTACTGCCAAATTTAGACTTAGTAAAAATAGCCAACTGCTATAAATAGTTAGTTCACATCAAAACAACAGATAGCCAAACTGAACACTAACCTGCAAAGGATTGAACTGCTGCTAGACAGATATTGCCAAAAGATAGACTTGCTAAAAATAGAAACTGCTATAAATAGTAAGTCTGCACAACATCCTCTAAACACCAACTGAGCAATATCTGAAAGAGGAAACCCTAATTTTCCACCTCAGCTTAGCCTACGGATTTCCGGAAATAGGCTAAATCCTATTGAAGAGTGTAGGGCTAAAATGGGAACATTACATTATGACATGTTCCCAAGACTCTTCATCCATGGCTAATATTTCATCTATATTCCTGGATGTAGCCGACTGAAGGGGCCTAGATTTGTGCTTCTTTTGAGAAGGTCCCTCCTCCACTGCTTTGCTCCTATTCTGCTTTGCAGGGTCATCATTATCTTTTCTCTTTCTCAAGATGGCGGCATTTGTTGCTCCATCTGCACGAGATGCTCCGACATTTGAGGAACATGACTCTGTATCGCCCATCAATTCATATGTGAATTGCACATTTCTCCACCACAAAACTTGCACTTGTTGGTCTATCCACCATTGAGAATATTTGAATACAGGCCGCATTAATGTCGCCAAGTCACCCATCTCAGGCTCAGACCATCTCACAGGAGGAAGTGGCTCGCTTTCTTTGAAGCCTGGCTGCAAATATACTCCATCATCCTCCAATTGATCAGGTACCTTGAAAAGTTCTGTTGCCCTTATCATACTTAGTGGCAATCTTGACCACAACCTCTTCCTCACATCATACTCATCAGTTGCATTGGCCCAAAAATCTTCTAAGTCTATCCGGTGCTTGTATTTCTCTCCGTCCACAGTTCCAATGTGATGGAGTGGATCAAAGCTATTCCTCGGCTTGTATGATATGAATGGATATTTTTGTATCTCCAGTCGAGCGCTCTCTGCTGCTTGCACCGTTTGACATGATTCTTCCATGTTGCCAATGAAAAATGGAAAAGTGACAGTTGCTTTATGTTTTGGCCTTTGGATATTCTAATATGTTTCCAATTGCCTTAGAACTTCCAACAAAACCATTTTGTTGGTCGGATAAATGGGCAGTCTATAAGGACGTCCTGAGAATCCTTGAATCCTGATGTAAGTAAACTTGGGAAACTGGATGAACCAGGATCCATATCGGCCGATCAAACTCTTGGTCTCACGGGTGAGTCTTTGATGTGCTCCGCCTTCGAGAAGTCGAGTGATGTACATAAGGAAGGCGTCATGTGCTCGTCTGCAATGTGACTTCTCTTTCAGATGTAACTGCGGATAGCAATCATAGGCCTTGAACTGTCCTTCGCCGTTGCCAACTACACCCTTGCAAACCAAGCCAGAATATTTGTAAGTCCTTGCAAGCAGGTATACTACATAAGAGCTCATATGGAAGGTTTTGGTTTCCTCCAGGTTGACCAACTGCTCATGGAGGCTATCACTGATCATTCTGAACCAATTAAACATCTTTACTTCGGAAATTATTTCATCAACGAAATAATACATCCAATTTTCGAAAGGCGCACCCTGAGGATTGCCTACTATTTTATTCAGTAGCAAGACGATGTCACCATATTGTTCTTTGAAATGTATTCTGGCAAACTTCTTTGGCATTTTCCCCACAGTAGGTCTGGGCTTCAGTAACCAAGTCTTGTTTATATTCGATGCACAAAGGTCTTGCTGATCTTTGTAAAGTTTGAGTGCATCTTCTTTGGTTCGATAAGATGTCCGGTTGTAAACTGGAATTCCAAAAGTTTTTTGAATGGCTGGTTCGGACAAGTATGCAAGAACTTTTCCATCAGGAGCTTCTATCTGTCTTTCCCGTGCATTATAATGCAATGCACATTCCACCATAAGTTCTGGACACTCTTTTGCTGGTGGAAATCCAGCTGCATGAACAATTCCGTTGCGCATCATTCTTCTTGCAATTGGCGTAGGAAAACGTCTATCACTTTCATACATTCTTTCCTTGAAATCGTCGAAGTCAATATGGCCAAGGTTGGTGTCCACAATATGCTCCCATTTGGATTTAATCTTTGACTACAGCTGAACACCCTTGCTAGCAAACTTCATTTTTACCTTCTCGAAAATAAATCTGCAAGACAAAGCAAAGAGAATATTTAAAATTTAAAATTTAAATTACTCGAAAAATATTCCAGCTAGTTGTCAAATCAAACTTCGTAAAGAATTACGCTGGAAAAGAAAAGAAATAGCGAAGTTTTATGCCAAAATGAAGTAGAGAAAATAGATCTGCCTGGCTCTTCTGGAAAAATGAAATAATCACGATCACAATGCTGGCTAGGATGAATTTAATTCCTTCACTTTGCTTCAAACTCTCTCAACTCTCTTGCCTTAGACAAATTTTCTTCTCACAACTTTTCTTTCGAAAATCGAATGATTGTAAAAATGAGAAGTGAATTCAATTTTAAAGATGAGAAAATCGACCCATTTAGCAAATCTCAATTGTTTCCATTAAATCGAGTTTGAACTTGGCTTGCACTCAGCTTCTGAATGGCAAGTTTTATCTTCAATGATAGTCTCCGGGAAAGTTTCCAAATCCAACGCCAATTCAGTAAAGCTCTTTTTATATTTTTCCAATTTTGATTTTTTCGAAGCTTATCTCTTTGAGGTGTTGAAAATAAAGAATTAAAATAATTAAAATAATTATTTTATGTGTCATTTTCAACCCGTTAATTTATGGCATTTATTTTTTTTTACCTAATGCAAATTTAATTTTCAAATTTTTTCTTGCCAATGCCTTAGGTGAATTTTTCTTTCCAATTTTACTTTGCCATAACTTTTATCTTCCAATTTCATTTTGCCATAATTTTCTTTCCGTCCTAAGTCTTTGGAAAAATTTATTTCCATCTTCCTAAGTCATTTGGCAAAATTTTCTAGACATATAAATGTTTAGACTTAGAAAAATATTTTTCATTCTCTCTAAGTATGGCGAATTTTCATAGTGCCAAGAATATTTTTCAATTTTCCAAAGTCCACACTTAGGCAAAATTTTGATTTTTTACCCCTTCTTTAAGTATGGCGGACTTCATCCATGTTCAAGCCATTCAATTTTCTTTAGCCCATGCTCAAGTCATTTTATTTATCCATATGGTGGACTTTCATTTGTTTAGGCCATCTTCCATTGTCTTAAGGCGGACTTGCTTGAACCTCTTGCCACTCTTTTTTAGGCGGACTTTGCATCTGTTCATTCCATATGCCTTGGGGTGGACTTCACCCTACTCCATGCCATTGTCCACTTGTCCAAGGGCGGACTTTGCCTTATGTCTTGCCATTCCTTGGAGCGGACTTCATCTAACTTCATGCCACTTCTCTATTTGTCCAAGGCGGACTTGGCCTATGTTTGTGCCATCTTCCATGTGGCTGGGAAGACTTGGAAAATTTTTATGCCATCCATACTTTCCTTTGCTGGGAGGACTTGCCACCTTCCCATGCCATCCAAGGGTGGACTTTGCCTTATGTCATGCCATTTTACATAGGGCGGACTTCACTTGGCTTCATGCCATTCTTTACTTCCAAGGGCGGACTTCACATACCATCAGGCCATTGTCTTGGAGCGGACTTTACTTCAGCTCATGCCATTTCATTTGAGCTGGGTGAACTTGACACCCCTCCATGCCATTTTACATTAAGCTGGGCAGACTTACCTCCTGGTCAAGCCATTGTTTCTTTTGGCTGAAGCTCTTTTGCCATTGATTTCCTCTTTCTCCATGCTGGTTGGACTTCCATGAATACACACTTAGGCAAATTTACCATGATCTCTCAGATTTTTCATAAATTTTCCAGATTTCTCCATGGATTTTCAGATTTTTCACCATTTTCTGTGATATTTTGGACTGATTTTTCCAGATTTTCTGATTTTCACCATGAATTCATAAAATTTTCAAATTGAATTTCTGAGATTTCTATCGAGTTTTTGGAACTTCTAAGTGGATTTTTTGAAATTTGAGCCCTTTCCAAATATAGAAACTTTCTAAAAATAGAAACTTTTCCTAAAATAGCAACTTTCTAAAAAATAGCCCCTAAAAAATAGGGATCTCAGAATTGCTCAAAAGTGCCAAAAAAGTAGGTCCTAAAAAATAGGGGGACAAAGTGAAAACCCTAAAAAGTACGTGTCAGAATTGACCGAAACGACAGTCGATCTTCGTCCCTCGGGCCTCCTAAGCACGATGATGATTTTTACATAGTGATCCAGGCTCAAATTATTTACTCGACTCGGGTGACCATTCAAAACTCAAACCCCAAAACCCCCAAACGGAGACCAGACAAAACTGAGACGCGCAACGGAAAAACCCTAAAAGCCAAACTACTAGGGTCCCCATTTGCAATGGGGTGAGGTGTGAATTAGGTCACAACATCTGGCGACTCCAAGTGAGGAATGTTCCTGAACATTCCAAAGATAAAGACCTATTTTGAATCCGGAATCTTTGACTAAATCAAACTAACTTTCTTTTAGGTTAAAAGTGTGTACTCAGAAAGGAAAGGAACCTTAGATTGGATCAAGACACTTTTTCTTTCAATCACAAGTGTGTGCAAATGCGTTTATTCCATCTTGTGAAATCAGTACGACTCTTTGGTTCTATCATGGCAGGCTTTGTAATTTGTCTTAACTCCAAAAGCATCCTTGGATAGAGCCTTGCTGCCAGTGAGCGTCTATAGCCCCGACAAGGTTATCTTCTATAAACTCACGGAGATTGCTCTACTTCTGGAGATTTATAGTTTCTTTTGATTCCTTTATTTTTCTCTTTTGATGATTAATCAATTCGAGTGCACGCCTGTAGAGATGTCCGAACACCCGTAGCCAAATGTTTTGACTATCTCATTTTTATTTCTTTTCTTTTGGTAATTCTTTTTCTTTTCATATATTTCCACATCTTGGCTTGTAAGCAATGAAGCTCACACAAGTTTGAGTATTATAGTGGCGCTGGAGCCAGACTTTTGATTAGCCTAACCCTGACTTCTCCTGGGAGACCATAATGACTCAGAGAAATTATTAAGTGTGTAAAAATATAGCGATCTTCAATACTCAGTGTCTAGATACAATATACGATTCCCCTTCTAGCCAAGTACAAATCCTAACCTAAAGTTAAACTAGAAGGATTCAGTCTCGGATTCCAAGATTCCTAACGAGTATTTATCAATGGAATGATATAAACATTACTTTGCGGAATAAGACCAGTGTGTGCGTTTGGAACACCTTACCTTCTTGCTAATGTGGATCCTCCATTTATTCAAGGCCTAATCCTAAAGCAACTAAACCTAAAGAAACGAGAGAAAAGAAAACTAATCTAGGAAAGCGAGGAAAAAACCAAAAGCAAAAACCAAACAGGAAAAGAAATCTAATCTAGCTATGTACAAGACAAGACCCACTAGGAGTCTAGGACTGGAAGTAATGCTTTAGGAATTGCCCGTTGACGGGCAATGGGACTTCTTCTCTGGTTAGTGTCTTCAGTTTAAAAGCATTGTCTCCCAAAATTTCTAAAATCTGAAAGGGACCCATCCATAGGTTGTCGAATTTATTGTGGTCTCCTCTTCTCTCGTGAGCTCGGAAATTCGAAATGCCTTAACTCTTGCTCGTTTTTCGAACCATCTTTTGAAAATATCTTGATGTTTGGAAAATTTCTCCAAGGCTTGATCTCTTTTTTCTTCCAAAAGAAGTAACTGTGACAATCTGGTTTTGACCCTCTCTTCTTCTTCCAAACATTCTTGCATGAACTGCAGGGTCAGAATTTTGAACTGTATAGGAAATATGGGATCTTGTCCGTAAACCAGGTGGTAAGGTGATGTGCCCAAGGAACTCTTTACTCTTATTCTATCCGCCCAAAGAGCGAATCTCAATTGCGTGTGCCAGTCCCTTGGATTTTTGTCTAACAGTTTCTTGATGACGTTCAATAAATTCTTGTTTGTGGATTCTGCCAATCCATTGCCTTGGGGATAATAATTTGATGAAAATTTCAAAGTGATACCATACTCGAAAGCCCAGTTAGAAAATCTCAATGAAGAGAACGCAGAACTATTATCACATACTAAAGCATGAGGACATCCAAACCTAGTGATAATGCTTTCTTCCAAAAATTTAATTACAGTATCAGAAGTGCAAAATTTAAGAGCTTGAGCTTCTGACCACCGCGTGCAGTAGTCAGTTGCGGTTAGAATATACCTGTGTTGTGCCGACGAAGGTGGATTAATCATACCAATGAAATCAAGCCCCCACTTCGCGAAAGGTCGCACTTCAATCACAGGTTGCAGTGGCATAGCTGGGTTCTTTTCTCGTGCAGCAGTGATTTGGCATGTGTGGCAAGTCTTCACGTGATCGTATGCATCTTTAAATACCGTCGACCAATAATAGTCGGCCATCAAAACTTGGTGTGCCGTTGCTAGCGATCCTCCGTGGCCGGTTCCAAGTCTGGAATGGAAATGTTTCATTATCTGTTTAGCTTCTTCTTTTCCCAGGCACCTTAGAAAACCTCCTTCATGATTTCTCCTGTATAACACTGCTCCTCGCAACATGTACCTTTGGCTCTTCATTCGTAGGGCCCTCTTTTGCACTGGATTTAAATGGTTCGGGCATTTGTGATTGAGAAGAAAGTAGACGATATTGTCATACCATTCATCAGGGGATACCTCTTGTAATTCGTACACTTGTTGTACTAGTTTTGGCCCTGTGGCAATAGTCTGTGTCAAAGCTTGGCCGCAGACAATCTTCATTGGCTGAATTTCAACATCATACTCCTGGATGATTGTAACCCACTTGCCTCTTCTCTCCCCTAGCTCATTTTGCATTAGGAGGTTTTGACAGTCACATCTGGGACTACAACAAAGACTTTACTTCTCAATATGTAGTGTCAAAATTTCTTTATTGCTTTGACCAAAGCATATGCTTGCTTCTCAACTTTCAGGTATTTCAGCTCTGCATCCTTGAAAGGTGCACTCATAAAAGCAATAGGATGTTCATCATTTTCATCTGTCCTTTGTGTTAACATTCCGGCACATGTATGCTCTGATGCGAAAGAGTAGAGATAAAAAGGCTTGGTATAATTAGGACTAACCAAGACTGGAGCGTCAACTATGGCTTGTTTAATTTCTTCAAAAGCTTTTCTCGCTAGCTCTGTCCATTCTATCTTTGCATCCTTTTTGACCATTTCATTCAGGGGCCTGACTATCTCAGCAAATCCTGTTATAAATTTTCTTACGAAGTTAATCTTTCTGAAGAAAGACTTCAATTCCTTCTGACTTGATGGCAAGCCAATCCTTGAAATAGCCTCTACTCGATCAGGGTCAATAAGAATACCCTTTTCTATTATCATGTGGCACAGCAATTTTCGTTCAGTTACCCCGAATACGCATTTCTTTGGGTTCAAGGATATTCCGTATTTTCTGCATCTTTTAAATATCCTTATCAAATCTTTGACATGAGTTTCCCTTTTCTTTGAGAACACAGTAAGGTCGTCCATGTAGACAATGATGCATCTCCCTATGAGATCTTTGAAAGCAATGTCCATAGCCCTTTGAAAGGTCGCTCCAGCATTCATCAGACCAAATGGCATCCTTTTGTAAGCAAATGTGCCCCACTTTGTTGTGAATGTCGTCTTAAGCCTGTCTTCTGGTTCCTGTTGATGTGATTTTTATGACCGCACCAATCAGCAAAACAAAATAGTCCGAAGGCTACTCCGTTCTCTCTTGATCAAAGTATTTCGTGCGCTAAGATTGCAAGAAAGTTCGCACGTTCAACTCCAAGGTTCCGAAATACTTAGAATACCCTCAGTTGGTTTGATGTGAATTGTTGTGTTCTTACTAGGGGACTTACACAATTGTTCAAGATTCTTGCAGTTAACAGCAGATGGATGATTTGAAGGGGATTTTGCGCGTATGATTTGGCAATAAGCTCATTTTCCTAAAGCTAACCAGAAATATGCAGAAAGTAAATGAGTGAAAGG
The DNA here is from genome assembly GCA_007258455.2 of Sequoia sempervirens. NCBI lineage: Eukaryota > Viridiplantae > Streptophyta > Pinopsida > Cupressales > Cupressaceae > Sequoia > Sequoia sempervirens. Next base: position 92,994 of record VDFB02324912.1, read on the forward strand.
GTAAGAGGGTTCTATATTCTAGCCTAAATGCAGGACATGTGGAGCTCAATTTCGGCAGACTTCGACCGAATTTCACCTAGCCTCACTTCGGACAGCTTCAGCAAAATTAGTGCAATCTTCAAAGGGATAGCAAAAGATGTTCAGATTATAATTTAGCATACATACACCATCAGAACGACGCATATAGGTATACAAATCACAATTGAAGTTAAACTCAATATAATCTCCAGTGGACCACACAAGGCGAACTTGTCATCAACAAGCTGCTAGTGGTATGGAATGAAATGGAGATACCTCAATAAAACACCACACATCCAAAGTAAACTACTTGCATGAAATGAAAATTACGCTACTTTATGCTACTTGGATCCGAAAGGATGAAGAGACCTTGCTAGCTATCCATGACAAAGAAGAATTCCACCATCAATGAAAAGATCTATTATCATGAAAGTTTTACACAACAATCTCCACAAAAGTTTTCAAACGGAAAACTTTCTTTCTTCTCCACACTATGCTAAACTATCAAGCAAAAATGTCTACTCTGCTCTACTCTCTAGTTTGATCTCCAAGTCTAATGCTAGTCTAATGAATTACAAATGAGGGGGACTCCCCCTTTTATAGATAGCCCAGTCCAAAGGACGGCTAGGGTTACAATCAAAAGAGTGGCTAAGATTAAGCCACCTCAGCCCTAACCCTAAAAACTGCCAGAATGGGGAGTGTTGCAATAAATGAGCAAAGATTCCCACTCCCAAAAATAGTAAAGGCAATTAATGCCCACAATCATTCTTCAAGAAGATCATCATCCAGAAGTGCATTCCCATTCTCCTTCTCTCTGGTTGCAAACTCAACAAACCTGCCAAGTACAGCCTCAACCTCCTGAACTAAAATGGGTGGAATGCAATCAAGCTGGAACTCTAACACCGTGACTGAATGTTCATGCCTTGCACAAGATTTTCTCCAAGCAACCAAGGAATCCTACGTGCTCTGGATCAGGGTGGAGAAAGTAGAAGTGTTCTCGAAATCATCTTGTACGAAGGTCTTCACCTTTGAAAAGAAAGGCACCAGCCTTCCCCTCAAATTATCAACATTTACCTCATCTGGGTTCAACTGCCTAGCAAATATGGCCTCAAAAGTATTCTGAACTCCATCAGTAATATTGGCCATAGCCTTCCGTACCCTGGTTGAATCTGCTTGTGCTGCGTCGAAGAAACCACGTCCTGTGATTGCTGAAGAATACCATCTAGAAAAGTCATACCTTTCATTCTCCTGAATGACCCCTCCATCAATCAGCAATCGCAAAGGAACACACCTCAAAGCCTCAAGACGCTGAATTACTTTGCTCTGATAAACAGAAGCATCTCCCCAAGCCTGATCAACTGCCTCCATCCGTGCCAAAATATTGGAAGCCTACTAAAAAGCAAAAGCAAGGTCCTCCATAAACTTTTCTGTCTCAGCACGAACTCCCGTGACCCACTTGTCTGCCTCCTGTGCCATCTTCCCTAACTCCAACAAGCCACTGATGGACTCTCTAGGTATCTCTGCTGGGAGTTCTATCACTGGAATCTCCTGCCCACGAGAACGAGACAACTGCTGTACATATCCAATCAAAGCCTTATGCTCTCATTTCAACTTCTTGTACTTTCCTTCCTTCTTGAATAATCTGTCCTTGAGGGCGAGGTAGGAGTTATCATACTCCTCTACAATCTGTGCACCAGTGGGGCGTCCTAACTCCAAAGTTGTGACTACGTAATTTTCTGGCACTGCTTCATCTCGGTCACAATCAATCTGTGGCACGGCTACGTGAAGGGCACGGAACCATCCTCATCAATTGATATCTTCAAAAACTTTCGTGCTCTCTTCTTCTGTGGAGGTGCATTGATCCTGTTCAAGAACTCTTCCATTTCAACTGCTGGATCAACCTCCTCGCTGGGGCTTCTCCTCATCCTATCCCTGAGCCAATCAGGTACTATATACTGTATATCAAATGGCCACTGCTCTTGTGCCTCTACTTCTCGAACTTGTTCAACCTCTATATCATTCTGGTGAGGCTCATCATCCTCAAGTGGCTGAGGGTCAGTAGTAGTCCACTCATCATCTTGCTGATCAACTCTACTAGGTGCGTTGACACTCTGGCCAACTGACTCTCTCCAGGGTGGCTGATTATTTTCCTGTATTGCTTGCACCTGATTCAATGCATTCCTCTGATGAGCAAATAAAGAAACCTCCTATATACTTGGAGAACGTGTCTCCAATGGCGTGGGTAATTCAACTACAACTCATGGAGGTTCCGGCTGAACGGGCCCCTACCGAACTGGCTCTTTCCGTCTGGATTCTGGACCTCATGTGAACTGTTTTTTTCTATCGGTGGTGGGTGTCCTGTGATCTCCCATCAAATTGTAAGTCAAAGCAATTGACCTACTCTTCAATCTGCTCACACGCCTGTCAACCCATGCTCTGGTAAATGTCAGGACCGGAATAGAAAGTGTGTCCAAGTCAGCAACCTCTGGTTCTGACCAATCTGGGAGCGGAAGCGGAGTATCTCTCACTGCTGCATAAGCTGGATGGACAACATCCATGTCCTCATTCACCTGGTCTGGAACTGGAACAACTTCACACTCCCTAATCATGTTAATTGGCAACCAAGAGAACATTCTTTTCCTGACTTCAATCTCATCTGATGCATCAGCCCAATAATCCTCAATATTTGCCTTGTGTTTAAACTCTTCTGACAGTACCCATTTGATGTTATTATGTGGATCATAGTGTTGTCGGCTGGTGTGATATGAAAAGTGATAAAATTGAAGCTCACTCTCGGCTTCTCTGGCTGCCTGTAATGAAGGACACACTTTGTCTGAATTTCCCATGACAATTGGGAAATCTACACCTCCCTTCTTCTTCTTCTTCTAAATCTTATCGTAGGCAACCAATTGCCTAGATATCTCTAACATTAGAATTCTATCGGTTGGGTACTTAGGCAGCCTATATGGGTATGACGAAAAACATTGCAGCCTAATGTAAGAAAACTTCGGAAACTGTATAAACCAACACCCATACATCTCAATCAATTCCTGGGCTTCCCTCGAGATCCTGTGATGCATCCTGAAGCAATCTCGCGATGTGCATGGTGAAGGCGTCATTGACACGCTTGTAATGAGTGGTACTTGCCAAGTGCAACTGCGGACAAGCCTCATGTATTTTAAACTGGTGAGAGCCACAACCAACAGGTTCCTTGTATGAAATCCCTCTATACCTCGTCATACGAGCCAGCATGTAGATGATGTAAGAGCTCATATAGAACGTCTTTGTTCTTCTTAGGCTCAGGAGCTGCTCATGCAAGTTGTCACTGATCATCTCAGCCCAGTCGACATAGTCTTTCCCTTCCAGCATGAGGTTGATGTAATAGAACATCCATGACTCAAAAATAAATGACTGTGGGCAACCTCCAACTCGACTCAGCATCATAATGAGGTCACAATACTCCTGTTTCAAGTCATCTGCTATGATTTGTCTTGGAAGCTTCATACGAGAAGGCTTGGGATTGCTCATCTAGTGAGTGTTGATCGTCTCCGTGCATCTCTAGTATGCAGAAGCATACATTCGCTCAGCTCGTTCTCTGGACTTGTAAACCATATTCCTGTGCACTGGAATTCCAAAGGCCTCACCAATGGCAGCAGGAGTGAGGTTGGCGAGCACCTGTCCATCTGGTGACATGATTGACCTGTGATCTTTCTCATAATAGTTGGCACACTCCATCATCAGCTCCGAACACTGAATGGCTGGCGGGAAACCAGCAGCTGCATATAACCCACTTCGAACGATGTTGTGTGAAGTGGTCGAAGGTCGATGACTACCAATCCCTAGCATTCTGTTCTTGAAAGTTTCAAGGTTGATGGAGCCCAAGTTGGTATCTGTCAGCTTGCCCAACTTCGAAATGAATTTTGACTCTGGCATAAATGTCTTGCTCAGCTTCTTTATAACTGCTTGCCTGGATGCACCATTGTTGTCTTTGTCAGTCGCCCTTGCCTCAGCCATCTGCAAAACAATAGACATTCATCAGCAAATTAACTTAGAAAAATAAATAAAATACTTTGCAGGGCTGCCAGTCGACTTCGAGAAGTTGCAATGTTATTTCTTGTTTGCAAACCTCAACTTCTTCTTCAACAAATTCGAGCTTCAATACTTAGAAAAATTTCTAAGTAAGCTTTGACTTCAGCAACTTAGCAACTTCAAGAGACCTAGCAAAGTGCAGATTTCAGTAACTTCACTCTTATAAATTCGTACTTTTTCAACAATCTTTTACTTCAGCAATATTTACTTCAACAATATTCTATGCAGCCCCAAGAGTGAAAATCGAACTTTAGCAACAACCTCCAGCAAAACTTCGAACTTCTCAAGCAACTTCAGATTTTAGAGCTCAGCAGCCTCCAAATGACTTGGCGCCTATTTACTTCAGCAATTTCATTCAATTCCAAGTCGTACTTCTCTCTTGTACTTGCAGACTTTCAGCTTCAGCAATAAACTCAGCTTCAATCTTCAAAGCAAATTTGCACTTCTCCAGCTGTGAAGAAGAAATGAATAAGCTTCAGCTCTTATAGCAAAAATCGAATTCTAGAAGGAGCTAAGTATAGCCAGTGCATTAAATTTCCACTACTCCACTTCAAGAATTCGAATTTTCCCTCTCTGGTATTTCTAACACTTGTCCGAGAATCTCAACCTTCTAGAAGTTCAACTTTGACTGGCATGTCTCAATTTACTTTCAAAAATGTTAATTAAATTTCATCTTTTAATCCATTTAATTCCCCAGCCGAAACTCTATTTTGCAAATTCTGAATTTGAATCATCCCTGACGCTCTGGACAATTCATCTATGAAGAATTCAATCGAAATCATCTAGGCAATTCACTTCAAATTCGTTGTCTGGAGAAATTTATCTTGAAAACTCATTTTATTCACTTTGCCTTAGAAAATTTTTAAAATTTTCCCTTAGGAAAATTCACAATTCGAGCACCGATTAAATTCTTCATGCTGAAGGTGTTAGGACCCAATTCTGCGTAATTTAAAAACTTTCCAATTCTCACTTAAAACATGTAAAAGTAACAAGTAACAAGATAATACAATAAAATTTCTTTCTTTCTTTATTGATAAACACGTACAAGTTACAAAATGTTTCCTCATGAATTTCATTTTCATTGCCATATATAAATCAGAGTTAAAAAGTAATATAGTTACATACATAGCTCGTAAGCTTTTGCACAAATAGAAGTAAGAAGGTCCAGGAGTCCTTCCTTTCAAATCTTGGTACATCGGCCGCTCGCTGTGGAGGAGAAACATCACTCGGGGGCTTTTCCGCAAACCACAGACTTATAATGCGGTCCCCCGCACGATCATTTTGCAATGAACGGCCCTCCCTTCGAAGAAGAGATTGGTAGGGTATCCTTTAACGATTACCAACTGAGCATAGTGTTGTGTCCTACACAACTAGAACCTTGCTATTTCACAATCTCGATCTAGTATTCGGATCACAATGAACTGACAGTGTAGTCTCAACTATCTCACATCTAGGTGGATGTCGTATCTTTCACTACTTTGGCCAAAGTATTCTCATTCTGTACTTCGAATGAAGGTCATCTATCATAAACACTACTCAGGGCCGATTTGACTTAAGGCTTCCTTACTCTACGCATAGGTTTGTCCTTCAATGGGTGAATCTGTCATCCCAAACATCCTACAATCATACGAACCTACTAGAAATGAAAACAGTATTCAAGTGTCTTGTATCAATCCTCCTAACTAGGAATTCTTTATCCTAGAAGTACTTAACTTGTCTCAGTTATCCTATTAACTTAAGTTAAAAGACTTTACTTGATTCTGCCATCATTTCGATTCTAGTAGATAATAAGTACATCTACATATTCTCCATATATAGAGATCATACACAACATGCAATAACCATTCAAAATGCAAATAAATCCTTCCCTTTTATCTTTTTCCATTATTTCTTTTTAATGCAAGATAAATAATCTAATCCCTTAAACTCTTTACCCAAATAATCTCTTTTTCACAATTTCCCCCTAATCATTGAATCCTTTACACATTTTCTTCTTTAATGCATTGCTTTATTCATCGAATTAGTTCTTTCCTATTAAAGCTAATTGAAAGCAATGATCACAAACGCAAAATAAAACATCACTTTAATAAAAGTTATATACTAGGAAGATTCATGCCTGATTTTAAAGCTCCAACACAGCTCTCCCTGACTCTTCTTCAGCAAACTTCCAAAATTCCAAATTAAACGGCTTCTTTTCAAATTAAGGAGAACTTTCAAAACACTCCTCACAATTTTCACTCCTCTAATTAAAGGTTATTTCATCTATGGCTTCACTCCACTCAAATCTTAAAAAGGAGATTTAACACTGAAACATGTTATTGACTGATAAAAACTCACTGTATTTCTTTCACTCAGCATACAGGAAATGCAGCAAATAGGGAAAACACAGCAACTCAAATGAATAGATAAGGGAGCTCTCAAAATGTTGTGAAACTCGTATTCAGCAAGAGGTCTCTCCAAAATAATGAAATGGCGTCCATATTTATAACCCGAAATGCAAAAGATTTCCACTTATGAAGGCATGCCAAATGACAACACAGTGCCTAGAAACAGTCAAAAAGACACTTGGTGAGTTATTAAATTGTTAATCTTCAAAAAGGAGGTGAATCGACTTCTTTTAAAGCCAACAAATGAAGAATTTTTCAACTCTTATCTTCAAAAACGTCACACGTTTTCTTTTGGCTAGTCGCATGAAAATGAAAGACTTATTCATTTTAGGTCAAGGTTAAAAAGCTTCCACGTCGCCATTTCGAGCCATGAGATTAGCATTTAGTTATTTCACAGGCTAGGTCGCAGCCCAGGCGCAGTTCATACGCGATTTCTTCAAGCGCGCGACTTTCTCCAGTCATTTTTCATGAGGTTTTCAAAATAAAACGTTTTTAATTCCTTTTCAAATATTCATTAAACATAAATTCGATTTCTCTTGTTTAAAATATCTCAGCAAAAGAATTCGATTTCTATGTTTGAGGTTATTATTCTTTATAGCCAAAATCGAAATATGTCACCATTTAAATCCTTTATTTTCTATTACCTTTGTGTTCAATTTCTATCCAATTGAATATTTTTATGTGTCATTTAAATTTATACATTTCACATTTCAATATCACACATTTATATATTTAATCATATATGTATTTTAATTAAGTGTAATATTCCTAAATATATAAATATATATATTTTCCAACATTATATCGTGATATATATATATATATATTTACATATATGTAAATATTACCTTAATATTAATACATATATTTAAATATATAAATATATAATATATTTACACAGGTACTTATGTATTTATGTATTTATCCATAATATATTATCACATATTTATAGATAAATACATATGTAATTTTGCTAGGAAAAATATTAAATATTATTTTCACTACAGATATCAGGCGGACTGTGTACCTATATTTATACCTGTGTATACGTATGTATGCGTACATACATGTCGACACATGTGCATGAGCATATCCGTCTGCTTAACATACACATGTATTGATATGTCTGTACATATAAATACGCGTTCACAATGTATATATGTATGTGCGTTCCCAATCAATCATTAACACATAACTTTCACATCATTCATACTTGGGTCATGGTATAGCAAGTCTGACATTTAAACAATCACATCCGCTAAAGCATAAAGAAGTGAATTCAGAATCCTTATGATCAATAAACAAGCCTACGGATGACTTACCGTTATCTTGACAAACAGACTTGGCTTACTCAATCTATAGTATGTGTGTGTATGCCCAATTTGGTAATCGTTACTGTTTACCCGACCAAGTTCCTCCCCGAATGATGTCTCTCCTCTGTCCAGAGGATCAGTCTTCGTACCTGCACACCATGACATGACATTGGCAGTCATATGCTCATAACAAGGTAAAAACATCTCACAAGTTAGAATAACATTATTCCATAATTGTATGCAACATTTAATCAAGACTAAATCATTTAGAAGTAACAATCAAATGAAACCATCATTTAAACAGGACTCATTCATTTAATAACGAGATCAACCATGTTTTATTCATCATCAAGATTCAAACATTACAATCAATTGCCCTATGAAATAGTAGCTATAAAATCGAGAAGTAACAGAAGGTCTTGGCGAAGTGCGGAAGACATGGAAATCCATCTATCATCACAAATGCTCAGTACCCAGAAGAAAATTTCATCCGAAACGCGATGAATCCATGGGTACACAACGAACAGGTTCATTTAAATTTTTAAATTTTTAAACCTTAGAAAAATATTACTCCACCAGTTTAAATCCGTTCTTCATCTCTGTGAACATCCCGTTGCTCTGACTTGAGAAATTTTAAATCATCCTGCATTGTCATCATCTTCTGACTTCATCTCTGAAAACTTGCTCGTGCTTCAGGAAGAATTTTCATCACCTTGAGTTCTAGGCGTATTTTCTAAGGAAGAAAATACTTTGCCATAGAAAAAAATTTAATCATCTTGAAAATTTTGCCTTAGAAAAATAAATTTCGCCTTGGAAATTTTTATATTCAACTTTGATCACCCTGCCTGTGAGAAAAATTATCTCACTTAGAAGATCTTCCTGCAAGCACATCATATTTACTTCCATCATCTTCAACGCCTTAGGAAAAATTTATTATTTTGCAACTCCAACGCCTTGCAATTTTGTTCTCACCACCTTGTATTTTATTCCACACTTGAAAACATTTTCACTTGAAGCTCCAACGCCTTAGCAATATTCATCACATCATCTTGTACTTTATTCCACCACCCCAGGCACATAGCATACTTGAAGAGAAATAAAATCACGCCTAGCATTTTATTCACACCACACGCCTTGGCAATATTTTCTAACACCTTATAACACTTACCACCTTGGGCGCATATAGCACTTGAATGTGAATAACAACCACGCCTAGCCTTTACCTTGTTTTCACCACGCCTTGGAGTATTTTATTCACCCTTTACCTTATTCACCACCCTACATTCACCTTTACTATCTTCAACTTGGGCGCATTTTGCTATACATGAAGGATGACTCTTCAACTTCCCCGTTTTTGTCTTCACTTGACCTCATTTGGGCACATTTAGGCATGTATGAAGGATGAAAATTGTTGACTTATTGACTTCTTTGAACTTGGGCGCATTTAGATGGGTGAGGAGGATGAATTTCTTTGACTCCTTTGACTTGCCATCCTTCTTGGGCGCATTTGAGCATATGTGGTGGATGAAACTTCCCATGCCTAGCATGTGACCCTTCACCTTCCTCGTTTTTGTCTTTACATGCATGCTTTTGGGTGCATTTTGCATAGGGAGAAGGATGAAACATGTTGACCGCTTTGACCTCCTTCCTTTTGGGCGCATTTCAACCTATGTGCAAGATGGGCGCATTTAGGGGGTGGTGGAGGACGAGAATCACACTTAGAAAATTTTCTTGCTATCAACTCTCAAGGTGGGCGCATTTTACTATGTGTGCAGGATGAAAAACTTTGACTTTCTTTGACTTTCCAAGCATGGGCGCATTTTAGCCTAGGAGGTGGACGAAGTCTCATACTTAGAATTTTCTCCATGCTTCTTCATCAACTTGGGCGCATTTTGCCTAGGCAGGAGGACGAGCTTTCAGACTTAGTCACTTTTCCTCGTTTTTGCCAGCTTCCCTATGCCTTACTATTTATAGTAAGTCTCCTGATTTTTGCATTTCTGAAGCTCAGAACGATTTGAAATTTTAAACACTACACCCTCATGACCTTGTTACCCTGTTAACACTACTATTTTTGGTCGGCCTGCTATTTTTAGCCCACTTCTAAAGGTGATTTGCTATAAATAGTAACTGCTTGCTTCTGATAGCTCCACTGCTCCGATTGATTTGAAATTTGAATGACGCGCTCCTCACCACATGACCTTACTACTGACCTCAGCGCATGCAACTAATTTGCTATTTTTAGCCTATTTCCAAAATGACTTACTATAAATAGTAAGTGCTCCGTTTGTCTTCAAATTTTACCAACAGGTAGCTTGAAGGATACTGATTGCGGTGGTTTACACCGGTTTTCGAAAATTCTGACTTTTTGCCCTTCTTTTGGTATGTTAATTTGCTTTCTGCGTATCAAATGATCTCTGTTTGTTCTTTAGCTGCATTGCGATCGCTCATGATTGCGGGAAGCGTGCCGGGCCTCGCTAAAAATAGTAAATTCCTTAGAGTGATCATCTCGTTGCATGTCACATCAAAGCTCTCGAAAAACCCATAAAGAATACACCGACATGCAAACCCTAAAAATAGCCTCGGAAGGCTGAACTCTGAAAGTTGTCGTCCCGTTTTGCATGTTATACCATCACGAAGGTCTCGAAAAACCCAGAAGGAATATCCAGACATGCAAAGGAAAACTCTACATCTAGGCCCTGAAATTTGTCTCGGAAGCTAGACTGCTTAAAATAGAAAGTGGTTCATTTCAGCTCAAATTTTGCACGCGAGCAGCTTGACGTGCTCTGAATGTGGTGTGACTGTCGGATCCTCAAAAATGCTGACAGATTGCCTGTAATTGCACACTTACTAAAAATAGTAAGTACCCGGAATTTGATGAAATTTTGCTGAGAGCCTGCTGGAAGCACACTAACAACAATGTTAAGCTCTGTTTTCAATTTATTCACTTCATTCGACCTCGGACTGACCAGGAAAGATGAAACCCTAATTTTCAGACTTGGCCAAAATTTCACGTTTTAAGCTCAATGGCAAAGAAATCCCCGGAAAGGCAGATAGAAAAGAGACGGAGAGAGAGAGAGAGAGAGACAAAAACCCAACCCAAAAGACGAGAATGGAGCAAAAATTAGGGGTCCCCATCTTGAATGGGGCGATGTGTGAAAAGGGCACAACAGTTCCACGAGCACTTGATTGTAGCCAGAATATCCATCGAGGAATGACATCATCTGAGAACCATTTACAATCTGAATGACTTCATCTAATGAGGGAAGTGGATAATTATCTTTTTCCGAGGCCCTATTAAGATTTCAGAAGTCTACACAATCTTATCTCTCCGTTCTTTTTGCGGACGGGTACCAAATTGGCGACCCACGTTGAGTGGCGTACTGGAAAGATAATACCTGCTGAAAGTAACTTCTTTACTTCTTGAAAAATGAGGGGCTCTAGCAGAGGATTTACAGGCCTTTGGCGTTGCCTGAATGGTTTATTGCCTACTTTGAGGGGGATAGTGTGTGTAATAATTGAAGTATCATATGTTTTCAAACCCTCGTAGCTCCAAGCAATAATGTCTTTAAATTGTCTCAGACCTTTGATTATCTGCTTTTTTTCTTCATGTGTGCATACTTTGCCAATGAGAAAATTTCTCACTTCTTCTTGCGTTCCAAGGTTGACGGCTTCATGTTGGGCTCCTTCACTTCTTTGGTATTCGATGGCATTTATCTGATCTTGATCAAAGATCCTTTCTAGCTGTATCATTCCTTTGGGAATGTTGTTGGTCTTTAGATTCATTATGCCCTCGGTGTCAAATTCAGTTTCCACTCGATCTTCTTCTTCATCAATGACTTGAGTGAGGAAAACATCTGAATTTGTCAAGAAATCTAGGATGTGCTTGTCATAATCGAACACTTGGAGATTTGTAATGTTATCTGGAACTGATGGTGTTGAAGTGATTTCTACTGTAAATTTCTTCACGACATCTATCTCAAGCGGCTCTAAGGAACTTGCTGATTGGGCTAAGGAATTTGCCACTTTGATTTGAGAACGATACACTGATTTGATGTTGAAAGCATCAAAACTTTCAATAAGATCCTAGACACGGTTCCTGTATCCTCTCAGTCTCTTGTCATGGCAAGCATACTTCTTCCTTGCCTTACCACAATTTTTGAATCACCATAAACATGTAGGATTTTGACCTTCTTGCGAATTGCGTGGAGCAATCCGTGAACTAATGACTCATATTCGGTTACATTGTTGGTGCAGGGAAACTGCAATCTCATGGAAGCTTGGTAGGTTTCGCCAGACGGACTGATCAACTCATAGCCAGCTCCATTGCCCTTCTTGGATTTTGAGCCATCAAATCTCAAGGTCCACACTTGCCCTTGATCTTGCAACTGCTTAGGACTAGGAATTTCTTTGTTCTGGATTTCTGGAACAAGATGATCTTCCTGAAACTGGCTTACATCCTGGATCATCTCTTCATCTGACGAGAGTTCTCTGTCGGAGTCTCTGTCTTCATTTTGCGTTGTCAAAAAATATTCATCTTCTGAGAGTCAGGAAATCCTTGTACGCACTTGGTCCAAAGCCATTTTGCACATGGCGCAAGAGAATTCAGAATAAAAAGCGTTATGAATATGGCACCAGTTGGGTAGTAACAAGTCTTGCACAAAAGCATGACTCCCCAATTCTCTTTCTTGTCTCACTTTTGAGCACAAATCTTCTAAAATTCTCGAACATGCTTTCACTTTCATCTGGTGATAGCTCTTCATCACTTTCAGTAGGTACTTCTATTGGATCTGCAATCTTCAGTGAATCTTCCTGTTATTCGAGCATTGCAGCATCAAAACCTCTGGTGCCTTTGGTCTATACTGGCCCAAATCTGTTTCACAAAATAAAATTTCATTGTTTTCTCCATTCTCAGTGATCATCAGTCTAAGTCTTGGCGTACTTTCAATTCTGATCTGGTTGGGAATACCCTTCCAAGGCAACCACATGTGTGAAAATTCAGTAGCAAAGTAGCCATTCAATCTGCGAGTCCAGTCTCGTCCTAAAACCATGCCATATCCATCTGGGATATCAACTACAGAAATGTAGATGAACTGTTGAATCCTTCAATCAGTTGATAATTGCATATGGATGTTGTTTAATTCTCCTACAACTAGGACTTTTGTCTTATCCAATTGTGTCACTTTCTTGTTTGTCCTTGTGGGTGTCAAACCCAATCTGCGGCAAACTGCTAGAGGCATTACGTTGCTGGATGCTCCTGAATCAATTAGACAATTATGCAAAAGTTTGTTGAAAATCCTGAGCGAAACAAGGAAAGGAGCTGGCTCATCTTTTCATTGATAAACTATCACAGGGCTTCCTTTTTGTGCACCGGCTTCCATCTCCTTGGCTTTGACCTTAGTATTCTTCTCAATCTGTGGGGCTTCTGCTTCTTTTGTTGGATTCTCCATCTTTTTTTCTTTTGAACTTAGATACACTTGCTCAGTTCTACCCATCTTTTGTCCGAGATTTCCATGCCTTCTTTTACTTCATACATACCTCGAGTTCCTTTGGAACTCCGATATCCTTCTTGGGTAGATTGGAACTGTTCATTTTGGACAATATTTACATTGTTCGTGGAATTGGCAGCCTTCTAAAAGGTATTGGCTGAATCTTGTGTTGTGTCCTTCAAGCTATCAAGGAATGTGTTCCTTATCTCTGATACCTTCATCAGTTCAAATAATGACACACTCACCTTGATTTTCCTCACTTCCTCCGTAACATATTGACTTAGTCTTTTTAATTCATCCTTAGGAGGGGTAGGATTACTAGCATTGCTACTAGCAGTATCTCCTTGTCTGTATTGTGGCGCGTCCCTCGGAGGAGGCGGGTTATTGCTTGCATTTGGATGTGGTGGCGTTTGAAAGTTGTGTGGTGGAACAGACGAGGTCAAAGGTTCTTGATTTTTCCAATAGTAAACTTTTGGTGGATTATTGCCTGTCTGCTGGAATGCTTGGACTTCTTTTATACCTTCGACCAACACGCTGTTATTCAATGGTGGGAAGTAATAATTGGTCGTGTCCTCTACAGGTCCCTCAACAACTGTGTATGAGTAGACGGTAGGTGGCGTCTCCACTGGTCCATTAGTTGATGCTGGTGGAAATCTTTGATCGTGTTGATATTGTGGGTATTCTTGGGGTGGATACTGGACACTCTCAATTACGAGGGCCTGATCATATCTTGGTGTAGGAACTAATTCATATCCGGTTATCGGAGGATCTTCTGAATTTCTCCTCTCGCTTTTGAAAATATCTGCGGCTACTTGGAACTCGCGACAATGTAACTCGGAATGTTTATCTGTGTTGTGCAATCTGCACCACCCTAATAATGTTGCTTCAGCTAGGAATACCTTATCTGCAGGACGGCTGTCAGTCGGCGGATTATCCAAAGGTGACGGTACATTACCATTATTAGGTCCAGTGTTCCAAATCTTCCCTTGGAAGCCTGGATTGTTGTTCTGGAAACCTTGACTATTTCCTTGATAGTTTTGAGCATCCTTTTGATATCCGGAATGGCCTTGACCTTGGTAATTTCCTTGAGGTGGCTGATAGCTCTTTTAAAAATTCTGCATTTGGTTGGTCTGACCTTTTAGATATGTAACTTCGGTTGATAGCTTCTCGACCTATTCAATCAACTCTTTCATTTCATCCTTTTCTTCATGAGTTCGTGTTGAAGTTGTCACATTCTGGAGGTATATTGGCTGTGTTGGCAGCATTTGGGACACAGGAATCCCTGGGTGGAGAACCATTTGATTACTCGCAGACGGGACTGGATCCGCTGCCAACTGCATATGAATGTTATTCAGTTCTCCGACAACTGGGACCTCAATCTTATCCAACTGCGTCACCTTTTTGTTAGTCTGGAGTGGAATTAAACCTAACCTTTTGCATACCTTCAAGGGCATGACATTGCTTGATGCTCTGAAATCAATCAAACAATTATGCAATAGCTTCCCAAAGATTCTGATTGAAACAAGGAACAGGGCTAGTTCATCTTTCCCCTGACAAAACACTATTGGCTTCTTTTCATCTACCACATTATTCCTTTTCTCATCCTTTCTATTTATTTGAATCTGATTGTCTGGGACAACATCTTCTAAAGTCTGCTTCTGCTCTGCGGGAACGTCGATCTGAGCTCTCCCTTCGATCTCATTTTTTGGCTTCTCGGAAGATTCTTGAACTATACCCACGAAACTTTGAGACTGTTGTTGAGCCTCCCAAGCATTGTAGGACATCTGAGGCACATCTTGTACCACGTTCATGTTTTGTGTGGGTCGAGACTGTGTAACGACAGGAGTATTTTTGGATGCATTGGGTACTTCTTGGGAAGTAGTTTTCATGGTAGGAGTTTCTTTCAAACTTCCTAGAAGGGTGTCCCTAACTTCTGAAATCTTCATTAGCTCATAAAGGGGGAGACTAACCTTCATCTTCTTGAACTCTTCCAACACGTAAGAGCTAAGATTATTGACATCTTCTCTAGCAAAATTTTCCTTCTGCACACATTCAGCTTGGTGAGCAGGTTGTTGCACAACTTGTTGAGTAGGTTGTTGTTCGTTCCTGCTTTGTGTTGCGTTCTGCTGTCTATACTCTGGAGAGTCTTTTGGTAAACTCGGATTATTGCTCGCGTTCGGATGTGGTGGAGTTGTGAAATTATTTGGAGGTGTCGATGTAGTCAGAGGTTCCTTCTGGTGATAGTTCCTCTAATAAACTCTAGGAGCTGCGCCTCCAGTCGTCTAAAAAGCTTGTACCTCTTTTCTTCCTTCTACCAAGACATTGTTGTTGAGAGGTGGAAAAATATAACCATCTTTACTAAGAGGCTCTTCTGGTGATGCGTACGTGGCATGAGCCTCTAAAGGTGTTTGAAACTCTGACGTCCCCATGGGAAATTTATGATTAACTAGTGGGGGCATATAACTCTGAAACTCAGGCGGGAAGTTGAAATATTCTAAGATCAACGCCTGATCGTACCAAGGTGCTGGGACCAATTCATAACCTGTAATTGGAGGAATTTCCGTGGCCTCCATATTTTTCACCTCTCCCCTGAAAATATCAATTGCAACTTGGAATTCATGGCACTGAAGCACAAAATGTTGACTGGTGTTGTGTAGTCTACACCAT
Organism: Sequoia sempervirens; assembly: GCA_007258455.2. NCBI lineage: Eukaryota > Viridiplantae > Streptophyta > Pinopsida > Cupressales > Cupressaceae > Sequoia > Sequoia sempervirens. The sequence continues at coordinate 108,954 of VDFB02324912.1, forward strand.
CCTGACAAGGCGGCCTCGGCCAAGATAACTTTATCTGCAGGACGATTCTCGGGAGGTGGCGGATAATCCAAAGGTGACGAAACACCTCCGTTGTTAGGCCCTCCTTCTAGTGTCGATTCCTGTTGATGTGTGTTTTGTGACCACACCAAACAACAGAATAAAGTTTCCAACGGCTACTCTATTCTCTCTTGATCAAAGTATCCAGCATGCTAAGATTGCAAGAAAGTTCATGCGTTCAACTCCAAGGTTCCTTTTATGCAGTGGAATAGATTCAGTTGGTTCGTTGTGATTTGTTGGTATCACGAGGGGGACTTACGTAATTGTTCGACAGCAGACAACAAACAACAGACTAAAGAAAAAAGGGGGTTTTCACGTGGTTCGAGAGATTTGTCAATGAAGTGCAAGTTTCCTAATACTAACCAAAGAAGTGAGGAATTAAATGGCTACAGGGACTAGAAAATCTATACTCTAACCTAAGTTTGGGATGTGGAGATCAACGTCAGCAAACTTTAACCAGACTTCGCTTTTCCTCGCTTTGGACAGCTTCCACGAAGTCGGTGCAATCTTCAAGGGAATGGCTAAAAGTATTCAAATCACCACTCAACATAAGGACACCATCACAACAATGCATGACAACATGTGAATCATAATTGAAGTTAGGTTCAAAAGGTTCCAGTCGACCACGCAAGGCAAACCCACCATCAATAAGCTCGCTAGTTGTATGGATTAGATGAAGCTTGCTTGGATCAAACACCGCATTCCACAACTATCTACATACATGAAATAAAATTTACTCTACTTTAAAATACTACGTGAATTAGAAGGACGAAGAAATCTTGCTAGCTACTCACAATAAAAGATGAAACCACCATCAATGATAACCCTTTTTATTATGAAAGTGTTCACAACAACTTCTTACAAAGCATTCAATGGAGGACTTTCCTTCTTCTTCAATCTAAGCTACCAATCTATGCTATCAATCCTATCAGTCTCTCTGCTATTCTATCTTCTGATCTCTAATGATTATATCTATCTAATGATTTACAAATGAGGGGGGGTGCCCCTTTTATAGCTGGCCAATCTCAACAAACGACTTAGATTGAATTACAATGGATGGCTCAGATTGAGCCACACAAGCCCTGGTCAAGATTCAACCCTAAAAACCACCAGAAGGTGGAGTGGTGTAATAAATGAGCACAAAATGACAAAATCCTCCCTTTGACCACTATGTTCAATTAATGCCCACTACCCTTCTAGAAGATTCTCGTCTAGGAACACGTTCCCACTGTTCTCTCTAACTGCAAATTCAACAAATCTGGTCACCACTGCTTCAACTTCTCGAACTGAAATGGACAGAGCAAGGTCGAGTTGAAACTCGAGGACGGTGATTGTCTGCTCTTGCCGAATACAAGATTTTCTCCAAGCTTCAATGGCTTCCTGAGTACTCTGAATGATGCTGGAGAAAGTGGAAACATTCTCAAAATCATCTTGGACAAATGATCTCACTTCAAAAAAGAAAGGGTGCAATCTGCCCTCCAAGCCATCAAAATGTCACCTCCTCAGGAGTTATCCATTTTGCGAACAAGGCCTCAAGTGTGTTGAAGACCCCTTCTTAAATATTCCCCATGGCCTTTCTCACTCTGACTAACTCTGCCTATGCCGTATCGAAGAAGCCTCGGCTAGTGAACGCTGAAGAATACCAGCCGGGAAAATCATACCCATCTCCTTCCTGAATTACTCCTCCTTCGATGAAGGCCTACACAGGCATATGCATTAGGGCTGCCAAGCGAGGAATGGTCTTGTCCTGATAAATGTGAGTCTCATTCCAAGCTTGATCAATGTTCTCCATACGTGCAAGGATGTTGGAGGCATGCTAAAAAGAAGAGAAAAGATCCTCAATGAACTTTTCGGCCTCAATACAGACACTGCCAACCCACTTGTCCGCCTCCTGAATTATTTTCTTCAACTCTTCGAGCCCACTAATTGATTCCCTTGGAAGCTCTGCCGAAAGGTCCACCACTGGATTTTCCTATGTGCACGGACGTGCTAAGTGTTGTACATAGCCAATCAACATTCTATGCTCCCTCTTCAATTTCTTGTATTTTTCTTCTTTTCGAAGCAATCTATCTTTCAATGCCTGATAGGAGCTGTCAGCTTCCTCAATTACCTGTGCTCCTGTGAGACGGCCTAGCTCAACAATGGTGACCACATAGTTTTCTAGCATCTCTTCGTCTCGATCACACTCCTCTCTAGGCACAACAATGTGAAGCGTGCGCGAACCGGATCTATCTGTTTCTATCTTTGAATATTTCCTAGCTCTTTTCTTCTTTGGCAACCCACTTATTCTGTTGAGGAATTCGTCCATATCTATTGCCAGGTCGGTGTCATCTTCAGGATATTTTCTCATCCTACTCGTGAACCAATCCGGTACTGCATGCTGTGGGTTGCAGATGACAAGTGGTTTCTCCTCCGTTACTTCCTCTTCACAAGCCTCCTCTCTAGAAACATTTTGTTGAGGCTCGTTTGTCTCCATGTGCTGCGCATTCTCCTCCAAACCTTGAGCATCGGGCTTCATAGTATTTTCATCCTCAAAAGTTGCCTCGATCATATGCTCCAAGCGAGTGTCCGTTGTTGTCTCTTCATCTTCCTCCTGTTGGCTCTCATTCATAGGAGCATTAACACTCCGACTATCCGGCTCCCTAGGCAATGGTTGATTCACCTCCTCCATCTCGCGCTCCTCATCCAATCTAACTCTATAACTCGCGAACAACGGAACCTCTTGCACACTCGAAGAGTGAGTTAGTAATTGTGTGGGTGATACCTCCTCCATTTCTTGAGGTGCTGGCTGAATTGGAACCTCTTCCCGCGGCTCTGAAGCCTGGGTAGCCTGTTTCCTCTTTCTCACTGTTGGCGGCCTCTGATCGCCCATGAGGTTGTAGGTGAGAGCTATTGATTTACTTTTGAGTCTGCGAACATGTCTCTCCACCCAGCTCCTTGGGAATGTCAGGATTGGAATGCACAGTGTGTCCAAGTCTGAAATCTCTGGCTCCGACCTATCAGGTGGTGGGACTGACGTGTCTCTCACTGACTCATAATCTGGCTGAATAATATTGATAGCCTCATCCACTTGGTCTGGGACTGGAATAACCTCGCACTCTCTGATCAACTTAAGAGGTAACCGGGTAAACATTCTCTTTCTAACTTCAGCCTCATCCTCCGCATTAGCCCAAAAATCCTCAACGTGAGCCCTATACCTATGCTCCACACCCTGCACCACTCTGATATGTCTGTAGGGATCAAAACCCTATCTACTGGTGTGAAGAGTGAGGTGGAAGAATTTTAATTCATCCTCAGCTTCTCTGGCTGCCTATAAAGATGGACACTCCTCAATTGAGTTCCCCATAATAATAGGGTAGCTCAGTCCTTTCTTTTTCTTCTTCTGGATTTTATCGTAGGAAAGAAGTTGCCTAGATACTTCTAACATCACCATCTTGTCGGTGGGGTACCTCGATAATCTGTATGCATAAGAGGTGAACCCCTGCAGCCTAATGTAGGTGAACTTCAGAAATTGGATAAACCAACATCCGTACTCTTCGATCAACTGTTGGGCCTCCTTAGTTATTCTTTGTTGAGTTCTTTGTTGAAGACTCCTTGTTATATGCATAGTAAAAGCATCGTTCAACCTTTTGAAATTAGAAGTGTTGGTTAAGTGCAACTGCGGGCAAGCTTCATGAATCTTGAACTGATCAGGATCGCTTCCAATTGGCTCCTTATAAGTCATTCCTCTATACTTCGTCATCTGAGCCAGCATATAGATGACGTACGAGCCCATATAGAATGTCCTTGTCCTCCTCAAGTGCCTAAACTGCTCATCTATATTATCACTAATCATCCTTTCCCAATCAACATAATCCTTCCCCTCCATCACTATGCTGATGTAATAAAACATTGAGGGCTCAAAAATATATACTTGAGAACTCTCGTTTACCCGACTAAGCATCATAATTAGGTCACATTATTCTTGCTTCAAGTCTTCAGAGATAATCTTTTTGGGTAACTTTGTGTGAGGAGGAATTGGCTTCTGCATCCAGACTAAATTAATCCTCTCAGCACATCTTTCAAAAGATGAGGGGTATATCTTATCAACCCTTTCTTTTTGTTTTGTACAACATCCTCTCGAAAGTGGGAATCTCGAATGCTTCTCTGATAGCCTCTGGCGTGAGGTTGGCAAACAACTTACCATCAAGAGAAACTATTGTTCTATGATCTGGCCTATAACAATTAGCACACCCCGAAATCAGCTTTGGACAATGGATTGCTGGTGGAAAACCAGCAGTTGCATATAGTCCACTTTTCATGATGTGCGCTGTAACTGATGGATGATGGCCACCTTTCCCGTACATTCTTCCTTTGAGCGCTTTGAGGTTGAATGAACCAAGGTTGGTGTCAGTTAGCCCTCCCAACTTTGAAAAAAAATTCGATTCAGGAAGAAAAGACTTGCCGAGTTTCTTAATAATTCCCTGCCTGGAGGCGTTCTCTCTGTTGGATTCCGCATTTGCAGCTCTTCTTGCAGGTTTGTTTGTCCTTGCAGCATCTCTGTGAGATGGCCAATATACGAAGTTAGCTTCGAAAATAAAAGCCTTCAGCATTAAAACAAAAAACTCTAACTCCAAACCTCCAGAATTCTGACTCCAAAGCTCAAAATTTCAAACTCCAAAGCTTAAAACCCTCAGCAAAATCACTCCGACACTTAGAAAAATTTTGCTCAAATTCACTCACTTCAGCACTCTTTTTCTCACAACTTCAAATTTGTAACTGGTGAGGAAAAATGAATAACTTGGAGGTTTAAATAATTGTGAAAGTGCGCCCATTTTAGCAATTGCATTTAATTTTCTCCCTCACCACTTAGTAATTTTCTAACTTTGGCGCGGTGGTTGGCAAGTTGTCACCCAGTCGTCATAGAGTTTTCCATAATTGAAGATTCCTGCCCATGCAAAATTTGAATTTTTCCCTCTTAACTGGCTGTAATGGATTGTTATCTCACACATTCGTGGGAAATTACTTATCTCACTTACAATTTACCTACTCTTGTCATGGGCGTGCTTTACTTAGAATCTTTCATCATCTTGAGGACACACTTCATTGGGTCTTGTTATAATTTCCCCACCTTAGAAAATATCACCTGTTAACTCATCTCCATCTCAACTCGCTTGGAGCGCATATCACACTTTGAACTTCATGTTTCTTCCCTTAGAAATTTTTCTCACTAACGCATTCTCCTTCGGGCACATTTGAACGCTTGTACTCCATGTTTCACTACCTTAGATAATTTTAACCACCTTGATCTTGCTTGGGTGCATTCTATTGGTGGAGCTTTCAGTTTCAATCACTTAGAAAATTTTCCTATCTCTTCTCCACTTTGGGCACATTCTAGGGGGCCTCCATTTTATGACTTAGAAAAATTTTCAACTTCCTTCTCCACCTTGGGCGCATATGACCCCTTATGCTCTGAGTTTGTGCCTTAGAAAATTTCTTAGCCAACCTTGATTCCACCTAGGGCGCATTTCACCTTGTATGCTCTTGATCTTCAATGCCTTAGAGAATTTCTCACCTTGAGGGTGCATTTCATGGGTTCCCCTTTCATCTTTTATGCCTTAGGAAAATTTTAATCTCCTCAGCTTGATTTGGTGCATATGAGGGGCTGAAGTTTCATTTTCTTCACCTTAGAACATTTTTCAAGTCTCATCTTCCTTGGGCGCATCTTGGAGGGTCTTGTCTAAGTTGAGGGAGCATTTAAGGTGTTGAGCTTTCATTTTCATGCCTTAGACAATTTTCTTCTTAACTTCTAGCTTGGGCGCATTTAGGGTGTTGAGCTTTTATTTTTCATGCCTTAGAAAATTTTTATCCAACTAGTGTCTCCTCCTTGGGCGCATTTGACCCCATGTACCTAGATTTTCATGCCTTAGGCAACTTTAGGCTCAACTTGCTCTTGGGTGCATTTGGAGGGGGGAACTTTCATTTTCCAACACTTAGATAATTTTCCATCTCCTCCATGTTGCTAGGGTGCATTTAGGGGGGTGAGGTTTAATCTCTGTGACTTAGAAAATTTATTTGCCTAGCTTCCTTGTGATGGGCACATATGAGCCCCTGCACTTTGATTTTCTCAGACTTAGAAAAAATTTCATGGCATCTTCAGTTGATAAGGTGCATTTCACCCCATGAGCTTCCATTTCAAACACTTAGAAAATATTTTCAATTCATCACCTTGATGGGCGCATTTAGGTTGGCATACTTTTGTTTTCTGACTTAGAAAATTTCCTTATGTTCCCCCTCTTCATGATGGGCTCATTTGGACCCTTAAGGTTTGATTTCCATGCCTTAGGAACTTTTTAGACTAACTCCTCTAGGTTGGGCGCATTTCACCCCCTTGTGGTTTTGTTTTCATGCCTTAGCCAATTTCCTCACCTACATACTTGACTTGGGTGCATTTCCATGGGGTGGCTTCCAAATGAGCTTAGGCCTGTGTACTTCCATTCCTCAACACTTAGCAAATTCCCACGCCTCCTCAATTTTGGGCGCATTTCATAGGGGGAGCTTCTATTTTCCCAACAGTTAGGCATTTTTCTTCATCACCCTACCTTGGGCGCATATGGGGGGTGGTACTTTTATCTTCCAGCTGAGGGTGCATATAGGGTGTCTAGCTTCAATTTTCTTTGGACTAGAAATTTTTCATGACTACTGCTACCTTGGGCGCATCTGGAGGTGGTTGTTTCAAGTTTGTGCCTTAGAAATTTCCTTACCTCCATGATGGCGCATCTAGGGGGTCAAGCCTCCATTTTTGAACACTTAGAAACTTCTCAAGCCATTTTGCCCTTGTTTACTACTTTTAGAAAGTTCTGAAGCCCTTGTGATTTCTATGAATTTTCAACCTTCTCAAGGCCCAATTTTCGCTGACCCTGGACCTCACGACCTAATAATCCTGTTCACACCTGTCATCCGTGCTGACCTGCTATTTTTAGTAACTCCTTGATTTTTGAACTTTTGCAACTCATACTGACTTGAAATTTTCCAAGTGTGATCCTCATGACCTATTTGACCTGTTCACACTTGCCTCTCGTGTTGACCTGCTATTTTTAGTAACTCCTTGATTTTCGAACTTCTGCAACTCATACTAACTTGAAATTTTCCAAGCATGATCCTCATGACCTATTTGACTTGTTCACACTTGCCTCTCGTGTCAACCTACTATTTTTAGTAACTTCATGATTCTTGAACTTCTGCAACTCGTATTAACTTGAAATTTGCTCCATGGGATCCTCATGACCCGTTCAACCTATGCATGTCTGCCTCCCGTGTTGACCTGCTATTTATAGCCTTATTCTGGAGGTGACTTACTATAAATAGAAAGTAGTCGGGTTGCGCCCAAATTTTACCAATGGACTCCTTGAAAGATGCTGATCGTGATGGGATACATCAGTTTTTCATTTTTCTCGAGTTTTACCCCTCATTTTAGGCATCGAAGCTAGAAACCCTAATCTGACTTGCATGTGCCTCAACTGACCTTCGTTTGACCCCATTTCTGTTGCATGTTGCTTTGTTCATGAAACTGAAGTGCTGGGGAGCTAAAACCCATAAAGAATATGCTGACATGCACTAAAAATCACACATACAAACCCTAAAAATTGCTTCCGAAGCCCAGACTGCTAAAAATAGCAAGTTGTCAGAATTTGCTCAAATTTTGTGTGTAAGCACTTTGAAGTGTTGTAAATGTGGTGAAGCAGTCAAAATTTCAAAAGTACTGAGAAAAAGGTCCTGAATTGAGCACTTACTAAAAATAGTAAGTTGTCAGAATTCAGTGAAAATTCAGTGGGAACCCGCCTAAAGCCTTCTAACTACAATGCCAAGCTTAGATTTCAATTAGCCAACTCAATTTGACCTCAAATTAGCCTGAAGAATACAAACCCTAATCTGACTAACTGCACTCTAGACTTAATCAAAATTCCAATCTAGGTCAAAAGATAGGTACATCACCAGAAAGACAAACGCAACTAAGAGAGAGAGTAGAAAACCAATCAAAAACCAAGCCAAAAGACTCGAATAGAGCAAAAATTAGGGGGTCCCTATCTTGAATGGGGTGATGTGTGAAAAGGTCACAACAGGTGCAACATCAGCATATCGCACTTGTAAACACAAGGAAAGAGTGTCTTCCATAATTTGTTGCAAGAGAGTAGTGGCATAAGCATTCTTTTTCAATAATAGGTTCACTTTGAAAGTATCCCAGAGCGGAGTCACCATCGAAGTTGTTTGTCTGTGGTAAGACAACATTTGAACTTGGTGTTGGTACAAAACTAGAACTGGGTGCAACATTAACATATCCCATAATCTAGTTCATTCTTAAGTTATCAGGACGTGTAGAAATGGTATGTTCATCGGTATCATGAAAGGAACAAAATACTGTGTGTGGTGCAGCTTCAACTGTTGGTCTTGGTGGAGGTACTAGCAACCGTGGCCTGTAATTGTTGTAAGTCTGAAAATTATTTCTCTTTGATTGGTACGGTTACTGAAATTGATACTGTGGTGGTGGTAGTGCAAGCATCTCATTGGCTACCTTTTGTAGTTGTGGATCTACAGAACTCTGAACCAGAGTCTTGATTGAATCCTTCTTCATTATGCTGGAAGTAATCATATTATCCTCCAACTCGATGGCATGTTCTTGCGCATCCATCAATTCTATATGTCTTTCTATCTTCAAGAAGAAGGCTATCTCTGATGGAGCATTTATGAATCAACTCATCAGAATCTTCGGTGATGGATTAAGTGTAGAAGAAAGTCGTGCAACAAGACCATTAAATCTTGCTACAAACTCCCTCATGGGCTCGTTGTACTCCATCTTTGAATTTGCAAGTTGGGAAAATAACCAATGACTATCTTCAACAGGCTTGAATCTCGCCAAAAAATTCTCGCACATAATTGTCCAGCTTGTAATAATGCCTGGCTCTAGATGATTGAACCAGTCGGCAGCATTCCAACAAGAGTCACCACAATGAGACGCACTGCCATGTCTTCATGTGCCATGTGCAAGATGGCGCAGGGCGTTGAGAAGGGAAAAAGATGATCATCAGGATGTTGAGTTCCATCGCCGTGAAACCGTGGAAAGTGTTTTCTTGACCCTTTAGGTAATTCATGATAATTTTGCAAAGCCAAAGGTCTAATATTATTACCCCAAGGTAATGGGGGTGGATGTCTTGGGTTCCTGCCAACATTATTGTTGTTATCACCCATTGCTTCTGGTTGGATCAAGCAATAGGGTGCCAGATGGTTATTATAGTGACATAAAGCGTAAGCTTTCTTGAAGTTTTATGCCTCATTTCCCACGGTGGGCGCCAAAAAACTATTGGTGTTGCAATTCAAACCTCTGGAATGCGGATTAGAAACGAACAACTATGCATAGATAAACTTCTCTTTGAATTAGGAGGGGAAGCTCCCTCTTTACTGATGTTTATTAAGAAAGTAAATTAAAACTAATTTTCCTATCTTTTTGTTCAACAAAGAGCACAAGGTTATAAAACTCAAGTGTCGTAGCTGAGATTTTCTGTTTTGAAATTTCAACTATGACTAAGGCTACTCTAATGACATTACTAAGTTCTCAGGTAAATGCAGAGCAAGAGAGTTAGAAATGGACAAGGAAAGATTATGTGACATAAATACTTAAATAAACTCTTCTCCCAACGCACATCTACTTACTTTCCATGCAAGATGAAATAAAGATCATATAAGCATAACACATAAAACGGAAATCTGAGACATTATATGAGGGAAAAGTAGGCACACGACTTTATTTCTCAAATCTCAAGAAAAAAGATTACACTTCTCGAACAGCAGGATTGTAGCAAAATAGGCTTACAATTTAGCGATCAACCAAAACACATTGACATAAGAGACAAGAACTGAACAATAACCTGCAGCTAAAGAGGCATGCAAGTTTGCTCTTACACAAAGTGAACTGACACTCAATAACAACTTGCAGTATTAAAAGCTCGCAATTTACTATCACAAGCACAGTTAAAAAAAATGGGCAAGGCTGCCCTTATTTATACACAAACAGAGGAGTAGGGAACCCTAAAATCTCCTTGCTTTTATAACTAAGACTTGCCAACATGCAAGATTTATTTCTAAAACTAAACAAGATAAACATCTATCCACCTTTGAAAGCATAAAAAAGGGAAAGTGCCAACTATTACAACTTGTTTTCTTTCTCTTCTTCAAAGAGTGGATAAGAATTGAAACAAGAATAGAAAGAAAGCAGGAAGAAAGCTTCTAGATGACCGTTGCTTTAAATTTAGTCCACATCTGTCAAAAAGCTGATTTGTTTCTTGATTTTAAGTGGAGAGTGCTGCTGAAAATAGAATGTTGATCTTCCTTGAAAAAGTAATTTCTCCAAAAAAAGTTAGGACCTGGGTTTGGTAGAAAATCATGTTCCAGAGAAACCCAGATGCTCAGAAACTAAAAAAGCTAAATTCCTCCTGAAAAAGCGACCAAAAACCAGTTTCTAGAAGAGGGAAAAGTTTCTCAATGTTCAAGAGGATGAAAAAGCGGAGAGGCCCATGTGATCAGAAATGGAAAAAGCTGAGTGGCTGTTTTGAGAAGGCAATGCCCTAGAAGTTTGGAGCCTAAAAGAGCATTCCTCCTTCCTCACTGATCTTGGAATCATGAAGAACACCGAAAAAGCATGTCATTTGGGTCTTCAAATCTTCGTTGAGAGAAAAGGGAAAATATTCTTGCTATAGATGCCAACCTGCAAAAATGAATAATGAAAGACAAAAGCTCTCTTAAATAAGTTGACGTTTGACAAAATCTACTTTCTTTTTTCTTTAAAACTTCCCGAAGCCAATCCTGAGTAGGTGCATCAAACTTGGACATTTTCTAATGTTGAGTGATGAAAACTTTTAAAAAATTTCTAAGGCATTGAGTCTTAGGCGCCTTTCTTAGGTTGGAGCGCTTTTCCTCTCTAGACTTAGCCTTTTTTTCACCATTTTCAATTTTTTGCTTGATTTTACCCTTGGTCTGATCTCGATTTTCGGGAGCTTGGTTGATGTTGTGAATTGGAAGAATTATCCATCGCGGAGCAGGGGTGAATCTGACGAAGTTTGTTTGGAGGCAACTTTTGAAAAAATCTCCATCTTGACCTTCAAAATCATGGACGCCTATCTCTCTCTAGGCTGCCCAACAAAACCAGTGTTAGCCATTTTTATGCTTTTGAAGTTTTAACCTCGTCTTCTATTCTTCAAATGATTTTATGATTCCAGGAGTTAGATTGATCTAATTGACTTGCTAACTGTTTTGTTGCGTAGCTTGTTTGCATCTGAGAAGATCTTTTTGGAGATGCCAAACCCTGATTACTGCATCTAAGGCTTCAAATATTTGGGCGCCTATCTCCTCCTAGGGTGCCCAAAATTTTAGACTTAGAAATTTTAACTAATTATTGATCTTCTGAGATGGATTCTTGTTCAGGATGATTTGGAGCTTTGATGGACTAATGGTTGGACTTGTCGGATATCCTGATGAATTCTAAGGGGGGTTCTCTGGAGGCTGCATCCTTGGAAAATTTTATTTGAGGCCTCAAAAGCTTGGGCGCCCCTGGCTATCTGCGGCGCCCAACTCTTCCAGAGGTAGATTTTATTCTGAGATTTTCACCTTTGCTTTTGATTTTTAACATTTTGCTTGTGTTTCTCCCTTTGTTCCTCCTTCGATATCTGGTGATTATCAACTCTGATGGACTTGCTTATGGTTCTATAGGAAAGCTTGATCAAGACTAAAGAAGTCATATTGGAGGCTTTGACTGCAAATTCACCCATTTATGCCCTCAAAAGCTTGGGCTCCCTTCTCCTTCTAGGGCGTCCACCATTACCAGACTTAGACATTTTCAAAAGATTTTCATTCTTCGAACTTGAACCTTCATGTTATACCTTCCATTTGATTTGGATTTGCTGGTGATTAACAAGTCTGATGATCTGACGAAGACATCCACTGCGTAGTTGGCAGAATCCTGAAGGCAATGAGAATATTAGCCAACCCTATTGTTGGAATAGGTCTTCCAAAAAGCTGGGCGCCCTTGGCCACCTGGGGCACCCAAAGTTCCCAGACTTAGATTATTTTCTGATATTTTCGTGATTTGCATTCTGCTCCTTGGTTGAGACCTCTCCATTTGATCTCAAATTCTGGGTGACTGATTGATCGGATGACTGCACTGATGGATTCACTACGGAGCTGAGAAGATTCTAAGCAATATTGTTTGGGAGCACAAACTCTAATTTCATAATTTCATCTCTTGAAAAGCTGGGCGCCTATCTCCTTCTGAGGTGCCCATGTCTGGCAGACTTTGTTTTTATTTTGCATTTTTCAAGTTTCTCCTTCGTTTGTCGTGCTTGCCTTTGCTTTGACTGCTTGAGATGAAATTTTTTCTAAGGCATGAGTGTTTGGGTGCCTAGACTGAGTTGGGGTGCCTAAAGCTTCTAGACTTAACCATTTTTCCTCAGTTTTCAAGATTCTTCGACCTCCATTCTCCATTCTTCACTCCTCGATCATCTGTTGTAGTTTCTTGATCTGAGCAGTGCTTGAGACTCTCAATCTGACACCTGGCAGTTGAATGACCTCCATTAATGGCCTTGGAGCTCCTGAAAAAGCTCCTAAGAAAGATTTTGAAAAAGCAGAATAGACCCACTAGGGAAAAATTGATCCTTTTGTGATTCGGACTGCACCAGCCTGATGAGGAAGTATTTTCGACCAATCAAAATCAATTTGAACCCTAGAAGCCAAACTTTCTATTTTTAGAAATTTTATATTTTTAGAAAATTTTGCCGGCATCCATTTCAAAAGAAACCCAGAAAACCCAGAAAAGTTATATTCTTAGAAAGTTTCTAAAAATAGAAATTTTCCTAAAATTTAGTATCAAAAAACTGAGATCTGGGTTTTGTAGAATTGGTCGCTCTGAGTAGACCCAGATCGTTAGATTTTAAAAAATTTGAGTTTTTCACCCTCATGCAAGACATGCAAATTCCCAATTTTGACCTCGACAATTTTAACAAGACTATTGACCATTTCTTCAAAATGTCTAAGTGTAGCAAATATTTTAATTTGGGGTACAACACACTTCATGCTTCGACTGTCGAGATGGAAAAATAGATAAGGCACAAAATCCTAGGCGCCTAGACTGAGCTGGGGCGCCTAAACTTTCCAAACAATTAATTTTTTCAATTTTCAAGATTCTCCAACCTCCATTCTCCGTTCCTCTATCATCTGTTGCAATTTCTTGATCTGTGCAGTGGCTGACTCTGAATCTAACATTTGGCAATTGAGCAACCTCCATTAATGACCTTGGAGCTCTTGAAAAAGCTTCTAAAAAAGCAGAATAGATCCACTAGGGAAAAACTTATCTTTTGACAATTCTGATTGGACCAGCCTGATGAGGAAGTATTTTAAGCTAATCAAAATCAGTTTGAACCCTCAAAGCCAAACTTTCTATTTTTAGAAACTTTTTCCATCATCCGTTTGAGAAGAAACCCAAAAAAAAACTTTTATTTTTAGAAAGTTCCTAAAAATAGAAATTTCCCTAAAATTTAGGTCCAAAATCCTAAGATCTAGGTTTTGTAGACAAGGTCACTCTGAGCAGACCCAGATTGTCAGATTTTGCAAATTTTGAGTTTTTGACCCTCATACAAGACATGCAAACTCCAATTTTGACCCTTTTTGATAATTCTAACAAGACTTTTGACCATTTCTTCAAAATGCCTAAGTGTAGCAAATTTTTTAATTTGGGGTACAACACATGAAAAAGAAGCTAGCTAAGGACAACATGGAGAATGATATTCAAGGGGTTCCCTCCTATTGCCAATGAGATTTGAGGTTTGTATAAGCTTATTCAAATACAACATTACATTCTTCATATAGGATTTGTTCATGCTCAAAGTTGTAAATTTCCAAATCCCTAAGGTTGGATATTTTCCAAGTTGCTAGGGGTGTCAAACCTAGAAAAAATACCTACAAAACCTATATTTAGGTTGGGAAAATAAGGACCAAATGTCAAGGTGGGTAAGACGACCTTAACTTCTGGTTCTGCAAGACCAAGGGGGCTGAATTATATGATATTACAATGTAATGTCCCATTTAAATTTTTAATATCATGGAGAGAATATTTTATGATATTTGATCAATTTTAAATTCTTTCAATAATAATTTACAATGATTAGCTAATTCTGAAGAAGATCTTTGTATTTTATGAATAAGAGAAATTAATCACAATAGCATCATACATTAATTGCCCAATTTTATCATGAAATCTTTAATCTCTTTGAATTCAATAAGAATCACTATAATATGTAGCATTTTGTTGTACCCCAAAATTAAAATTTTTGTTACACTTAGATATTTTGAAGAAATGAGTAAAAGTCTTGTTAAATCAGTCAAAAGGGTCAAAATTTGGGTGTGCACGTCTTGCATGAGGGGTTAAAACATAAAATTGTCAAAATTTGACGATTTGGGTCTGCTCAGAGCAGCGAAACCTATAAAACCCAGATCTCAATTTTTCATCCCTAAATTTTAGGAAAATTGCTATTTTTAGAAATTTTCTAAAAATAGTAACGTTTTCTGGGTTTTTTTAGGTTTCTTTGGAAATGGATGCTGGTAAAACTTTCTAAAAATAGAAAGTTTCCAAACTGATTTTGATTGGCTAAAAATACGTCTGTATCAGGCTGGTGCAGCCAGAATCTCAAAATAATCAGTTTTGCCCTACTGGGTCTATTCTGCTTTTTCAGAAGCATATCAGGAGCTCGAAGGTCATCAATGGAGGTCAGTCGGCTGCCAGGCATCAGATTCAACATTCAAAGCATTCAACAGAAGCCGAGATGATGAACCAACACGAAGAACGAAGAAGAAGATTTAAAAAGGTGAAAATTTTCTAATACTACCAGACTTGGGCGCCCCAGGTAAAGAAGGGTGCCCACCTTTTTTAGGGCACCAGATGATGGATTTAGGGTTTTGCTCCTCCAGTCAAAGTTGCTCAGTTCTCCGACAGCTCCGCGACAGATTCATTAGTGCAGTCAACGGATCATCCAATCATCCGGGATTCGACGCCCAACACGAGGTATTCAAACTGAAGCCGGAGTGGAAAGAAGTGAAATTTATCAAAAATTGGTTTAGTCTGGATAAAGTGGGTGCCCCTGGTGAAGAAGAGCGCCCAGCTTTTTGAGGTACCTGATCCAGCAGTTAGGATTCAAGAATGTGCTTGATCTTTTTAGTGTCCTGCCAGCTTCGCGATGCCTGTCTTCGTCAGTACATCCGACTGTTCAAACTCCAGCAAATTCAGATCGAAGTCAAACGTACAGAATAAAGGTTTCAAACTCTGGAGAAAAATCAAATGAAATTTGACTAAGTCTGGTGACTTTGGGCGCCCCAGGTGAAGAAGGGCGCCCAAGTTTTCAAGGTATCTAACAGATGAATCCAGGGAAGTGTGTCTAACGTGATCTCTTCACAATAGATCTAGCTTTCCAACGAGATATCCAACACGTCAATCGGAGTTCACAGTCACCAGATGCGAGGAGCTAAAAATAGGGTTCGACGAAGGCTGAAAACCAAGATTCAGAAGCAAACACAAGAAAATGAAAAATAAACTAAGTCTAGTGAAAGTGGGTGCCCCTAGCCAAAATGGGCGCCCAAACTTTTGAGGGCCTAAGTTCATTATTTTGCAGAGTTCGTCTCAAAAGACCCCTCCTCATATCTTGACAGCTTCGCGATGAGCATAACCGCCAGTCGATCCGACGCCCGGAGCTCCAGATTCGACGAGATCATCTATAGAAAAGGAGTTAATGAAGAAATTGAAGATCAAAAAAATGGCTAACTCTGGACAAAATGCGCGCCCCTGGAAGGAAAAGGTTCCCATGAATTCGAAGGCCGAGATCAAGTTTTTAGCCAGAGACTTCTCCAGAACACTCTTCTTAGAATCAGTCAAGCTCCGCCGTGAAACCTTCAGCTTGCCTGTCGGATCAATCTGCAAACGGGAAATCAAAGGCAAAGTTGGAGGTCAAAATGAAGAAAAGTTGAAAATGTCAAAATTTTGGCTAACACTGGGTGAAGTAGGCGCCCCTGGTGAAGAAGGGCGCCCAACTTCTCATGCCTTAGAGATTTTTTGAAGTTTTCAAAAGTTTCAAATTTAGAAGTGAAGAAGGATGGCGTCCAAATGCATTGAACTGAAGATTTTAGGGTTTTGGAAATAAAAGCAAAGAAAGAAAAACATAATTCAAAGCCCTAAAGTCTATTTAACATCATTCTTTCATGTGATTTTCATTATTTTTGCAGGTGGCCTTCAAAGGAGAAAGTTGGAGCAGCAAGTTTGAAGAATTTTTGTGATTCAAGAATCCATAGTTGCTGGTTTTACATCAGATTTTTCAAATCAGCAATCATAAACCCTTGCTTTTTCAAGCTTTGTCATCCAGAAGATCGAATTTTTCAATGAGAAGGCCAAGGCATTCCATTTTTCAGTCATCTAGGTCTTTTTGTCTCAATCTTCTAAAGAATTTTTCAAGAACTTCTTCAAGTTGCAGCAAGTGCTTTTATTTTGCATGTCACTAAAAACCTCAGTGCATTCAAATTTCAACCATCTAGGTCCTTTCCAATTAGTCTTTTGAAGAAAACCCATAGCACAAAGGTGGATGAAAGAAAAACACAAGCCCTTGCCAAAGAACGTTGGGCGAGGAGAGTTTAAGGACGAAATTGCCATCATTATTACCTTGCTCAACAAGGTCACTGGCTCAGAAGATGCCACCAAGTTTCAACCTTGGATGTTTTACGCCATACCCCGCATCATGAAGAAAACCGAGTTCTACGACTGGCCTACCTTGATCAATGACTGCCTACATCAGCAAATAACAGGATACTTCCAGTTTCATGTATTCCACATGGTGTCATACCTAGTCTACCTGGTGGACTATCAAGGTCAATTCAGAGGGTTAAACGCCGAGGGATCATTGAGTGTTGTTCACAGTTGCAGTCCAGTTGGCAAAAGGATAGGTCATATTTCGATGATGTCAGCAAGGTTCGAGAAAGCGGCCAATGAGGTCGAAGATTTCTTGAGATCTATTGCAGATGCTGAAGACATTCTTGAAAAGCGGTGTTTTGCTATTGATAGCATAGATGCACCGAATCGAGACACAATCTCCAACTTCCTAGCGGATGTGATCGAGCTTTAAAACAGCTTTCTTCTAGAAGCTTTCTTTCCCGCTTTCTTTCTATTCTTGGAATAATTCTTATCTATTCTTTGAGAAGAGAAAGAAGATAAAATGTAATAGTTGGCGTTTCCCGCTTTTTCTGCTTTTTAGGGTTTTAGATGTTATCTTCTTTCTAGATTTAGTAATAAAGCTTGCTTGCTGAGCAAGCCCTAGATTGTGAAAGCAAGGAGATTTTAGGGTTCCCTACTCCTCTGCTTCTCTATAAATAAGAGCCTTTGCTCATTAGTTTCTTTTAACCGTGCTAATGAGAACAAAACGCTGAGCCTATTGTGCCTTCTATTTGTTACTCAAGTATTGTTCAATTGTGTTGTGATAGCAAATTGTTGAGCCTCTTTAGCCAACAAGGAGTTAGTGTGATTGTTGTTTTCAAGAGCAAGATTGCAAGCCTCTTTAGCTTCAATTTCTTGTTCCAGGCATATTAGAAGTGAGCTTTGTTCAAGAGATTTGAGTAATAAAATCATGAGCCTCTTTTGCCTTGGTCCAAAATCTCAGATTTTCGTTATCTATGTTCTATTTTTATGATCTTTATTTCAACTTACAGTGAAGTGTGTAGGTGTTTGTTGAGAGAGAAATTATTGAAGTATTTTTGTCAGAAAATCTACCTTGTTAATTTCTAGCTTCTCTTGCTCTGCTATTACTTGAGAAGCCAGAAACGTCTTTAGTTTAAGTTAGTCATAGTTGAAGTTTTAAAACAGAAAATCTCAGCTGCAGCGTTTGTGTTTAATAAACCTTGTGCTCTAAGCTGATCAAAAAGATAGGCAACTTAGTTTAGTTTACTTTCTTTCAAATACCATCAGCAAGAGGGAGCTTTCCCTCCTAATTTGAAGAGCAGTTTATCTGTGCATAGCTGTCCGTTTCAAATACGCATTCCAGAGGTGCGAATTTAAACGCCAACACATTTAAAGCATAAGGTGAATTTCCACCCTTTTTAGATAAATCAGCACACACTCCAATATGAAATGTAAGTCATTGAACATATATTGCTGAATAATATTTGATTAGCCAACCTTATTTCTATCAGGCACCTCTATAATTTGGTTTATAAAATCTGCCACAAACCCTCACTTCACCCTGGTTTCAATGTAAACCACAAACTGGTATGAGATTGCTGAATTCCAAACAAATGTATGACGCCATATAGATTAAGATAATCAGTCTAACCAATTAAATTGTCTCACACAAAAAATCACAGTTTGGTGCATAAATGGCACTGTTTTTAATAGACCCTCTTTGACAACAATTGTATCTATAAATGAGAACCAAATTTCTTCCCTTTGGGATTTGCAGTGCACTCTAAATGTTTTATTGAAATATCAGCCGCCCCAACTATGTAATAATCCAATAAGAATCAAAGACAATTGGCTCAATACAAACAGTTTGAATCAAGGGTTTTCGTCCTTCAATTTCTGCCATGAGGGGTTTCATCCTCAAGATAATAAAGTGTCGTTCTATGCTCCAAAGGAGTAATTCTCAAATAATAAAAGATGTATTCTTTGTATGATGCTTACTTCCCCTTGTTTGGTGTTAGTTATATATCTTTTTCCTTCAATAGTCACGATGCTTCACATGTCCCCTGACTTTTTATCAACTTATACTTTATTTTTATATTTTATATTTATATTATATTTTAATTTATTATTATTATTATTATTATAATCTTTTTGAAAAGGGGTCATTACAATCCACCCCAAGATTGCTTTTCCTCAAGCAATTGCAAACTAAGATGCTCCAAAAAATTCTTCACTTGACTAAGTCTTTCCTGGTATATAGGATCCCAAATCAATCTTGGAAATCTTATGAATCTCTCTAATGATGCAGTGTATTTAATTAATTGCCTATCTGTTTCCAAGTCTTGTTGAACAACTTTTCATTTCTTGTCTTCAAAAAAATTTGTTTGATGATTCATATTGTCTTGCAAATCTTCCCAAGTCATACCCAACTCTACTAATTGCTCTTTCCCTACAACTTCTAACTTTCTAGCGAGTTGTTCTTTATGAAGAACCATTTCACCATTCAACTTCCGCTGCACTACTTTGATATCCTCACAAGTTGTGAAACTTGAACCAAGATATGTCTCTACCTTTATTTCAAAAGGTGGGTTATCCCAATGCACAAACCTCTCTACACCCATTCCAAAAAGTGGATTATCTGCAACCTAGTAGAAAAATTGAAAATTATTCCTATTATCAAATTGAAAATTAGTTTCTTGTATAGACCACTCATATTGGCATAATTCTAAACAATTGTCTTTTGAACCCTTCATTTTTTATTCCCAATTAGTGTCAACATTCCCAAATTTCTTATCGTTCATTGTTGATCTAACAATTCCTGCAAACTCAACCAATGGTAGTAACTACTAAAACCTTTTCTTTAGCTTGTGGTTGTAATGTGTTTACTTCCTCATATTCCACCTTCTTATTTTTTGATTCTACAACAAATTTCCACAACTCTTCTTCTAATTTCATTGCTTCTTTGCTCTGACACATTTCCACAACTCTTCTTCTAATGTCATTGCTTCTTTGCTTCAACACTTGTGGCTTGGCACCCAAGATTCCTTGCATAAGAAGCAAGGATTTTCTTTTCTAAGTTTGTTTAGGTTGTCCTAAATCTTCTTTTGTTGATTGGGAGGAGGTACCTTAGAATGGAGTTGGGTCCAAGATATTGATTTCTCTAGTGTTGTAACCTTTTTGATGATTTCTTGGAGTTTTGGTTCTAAATGTTCTTTTCTATTCTTTTTTTCTTTTCATGAAACATTCCTTGATCTTACATTATGAAATTGTATAAATGGAATTTGTATTCTAAAATGTAGATCAAGTCTTGAGTATGTTTCTATGCACTCATCAAAGTCATTTGCTCCCATGTTTGGTTCTTCCTCTTCTCGTGGCTGCTCAACTCTAGGTAAGAATGTGAGTTGTGTGATTCTAGGTGGTGATCCAAGTGGTGTTTTGTTGTTATGTTATGACTCTAAATGATTTGAATTACTACCTTCTTCTCCATTAGTTCATGCAGGCCTGAGGTAATTGATTGTATTGTTCATATTTTGAAGTGTTTGAAGGAGCAATTGTGTCGTTTGTTCATGTCTTAGGATATAAGCCTTCCAATCATTCTCTTGTTCTTCCTCTTGATCATCCATCTTATTCTCTCTAATTTGGTTGCTAGCCTCTTGTAATGCTGCCTCTAGTCTCTTTTTTTTTCTCTCCAAGTCCTTGTGGACTCTTTGGCTTCACTGCATAAACTGAATTTAGACCCACAAGCTAGCAGGACTGATGCTTTGATATCAATTGTAATGTCCCATTTAAATTTTTAATATCCCAAAGAGAATATTTTATGATATTTGATCAATTTTAAATTCCTTCAATATTTACAAGGGTTAGCTAATTCTTAAGAAGATCTTTGTATCTTATAAATAAGAGAAAATAATAACAACAACATCATACATTGATTGCCCAATTTTACCACAAAATCTTTAACCTCTTTCAATTCAATAAGAGTCACTATTATATGTAGCATTTAAAGCATAAGATGAATTGTGTTACACCCCGATTGTATAGCTACTATTCATAGGATGTACATTGTAAATGTTGAATCTTTCTATTGAATAAATTGAATTGTTCTTGTGATCAATTGGATGTATCCTAAATGATTGTCTCTTTATCTGATGCTTCTGTTAATGTAATTCTTGAATGAAATTAGCATATTGAGTTATGGAATAATGTTGTTCTAACCTTTTACAATGCTTAATGTATATTACCTTGGTTTTGAGCAATTGATTTCCGTTGTCGTCTCATGATTTGCAGGAGACAGGTTTGTACCTCGAGACAGAGGAGAGATATCACTCGGGGAAGAACTTGGTCGGGTAAACAGTAATGGATACCAACTGGACATACACACACAAGCCTTAGAACTGAGTAAGCTAAGTCATTGTTTTGGTTAAAGGTAAGTCATCTGTAGGCTTGTCTAGTATCATTAGGAGTCGTGTCTTCTTCTGAATGTGTAAACAAGTGATGCTTGCCAGTATAACCTTATAAATGATAAGTTCTGGTTAGAGGTGGATATGTGTATTTGTACATACGAATACGATATGTACAAGTACCCATAAGTACATTCATGTCGATACAAACGTATTAAGCAGATGGATATGCCATACGTATGTGTCGATATAAATGTATTTATGGATACTTATACATGTAGTATATATACAGATATATATACAAGTATACATACCCACGGCTAACGAGATAAATGAATTATATATTGTAATGATATCTTGCCTCTGAAATTATACGAATACATATATATTAATTTACATGTTTAACGTATAATGTAAATGAATATATGTGTATTAGTATAAAGATAAGTATTTCAATATATTTAGTATTATATTAAAATATTAATATAATATAGTTTAAAATGTATATAATATTATTTAAATTGATATTTTAAATAATTATACATAAACTATATTATATAAGTATTTTAATAGAGTATACCAAATATATTTAAATAAAAGAATTAACAAAATCAAATGAAAAGAAAATTAAACATTTGAAACACTTTTATAAAAGGCGAATGTAAATCATAAAGAAAATGGAAATTCGCGAATTTCTCTAAATCGCGGATTTCTCTAATGAATCCGTTGAAATTCAATTCTGAGCTTTAGCAAATGCAGCATATTTATTTTGAAAACGTCATTTAAATATTAAAGATTTACAAAGTCGGAATAAAGAAGAAAAAACGCGAAAATGAAATAAGGAAAATGAAAAACGCGCAGGTAACCCGCGCGACTAGGGCCAGGCGTCTGAAAATGGCCGATTTATCTCTTGCTTGGTGAATAAAATGAAATCTGGACGCCATTTGAGCAAGGAAGAAGTCAGAAATGAAACTTGGCATTTAACCTAACTGTAAAAACGCGCCAGTTGAAAGTTGTCACAGTTTTAACAGTCTGAAACAAATTCGAATTAAAATGAACTTCTTGCTGTCAAACATGGAGGTCGAAACCCTCACCAATTTGATACACGTTTTTAGTTTGAAATATTCTTCAAACTGCTGGCAGTCCTGGCGCCATAGAAGGTGGAAATCAGTTTTAAAATGAATCTATAAATATACCTGCGTTTGGCATTCTTTCTCACACGAATTTGCAGTCAATTTCTTGAGCATTTTAAAGTTAAAAAGTGAATTCGCCATAGTGGAAGAATTGCTAAGTTATTTTGTTATTACAAGAGGGCAGAAATTGAAATTGCTGGTAATCTTTGAATAGAAGAGGAGCAATCAGGAATTATCTTTTACTGTGTTGAGTAATTGGTTTCAAGAATCCAAGCTGAAAGTGATCTGAGTAGAGGCCAGTGAAGGAGCTATCTTCCAAACTTGTGGAAAGCTAAATCAGGCATGCTAGACTCTTACTTTTCATATTAATCTGATAATTCTCTGAATTATAGTCTTGGCTGAAAAGAAATAAGTTTGATTATCTTAAGATTAAACTAAAAAGAATAATAGTTTCTTAACCATTATCATGAATATAGTCTTGTCATGGCTTTTGTTTGGCTTTTGTTGTCAATGGTGTACACTTTACATTAGTTAATGGAAAGCAATCTGCATTGTGCATAAGTGGCTCTATATAATGAGCATATGCTTGTGTTTAAATAATAGTTACTAGGGTTGAGTCAAGAATATTTGCAAGATATACTCTACAACTTAATACAAACAACTTAATCAAGTTATTGTATCCCTAGGATGAATACATCCTGAATTAGGGCGTTAGTTGTAGTATCTTGTTTAATAGATTCATCATTCCAGTAGTAAAATGTTGTAGGAAGTCTAGGGTACGGACTACCCCGATAGACCAACCTACGCGTAGAATTAAGATAGCCTTAAGTCAAGTTGAACCTGGCTAGTGAATGTGACATATGACCTATGTTCTTCGTTGAACGTAAACACTTTGGCCAAAGTAGTGTAAGGAACCATTTAGTTGTTGTACTACACTGTCAGTTCACCGTGATTCCGAAATACAACCTAGTTTGTGATTTGCCGTTAGCACGAAAACTAGTTTTGTAGAATCACAGCACTATGTCCAGTTGGTAGTCATTAAAGGTTACCCAACCAATCTCTTCTTGGAAGGGAGGGCCGTTCATTGAAAAATGATCGTGCGGGGGACCGCATTAAAAGTCCGTGGTTGGCGGAAAAACGCTCGAGTGATGTTTCTCCTCCACGAACACCCGACGGATGCTCCAAAGCTTGACAGGACGGATTCCTGGACCTTCTTATTTCTATTGGTGTCAAAAGCCTACGGGCTATGTTTGTATGTATGTTTCTCTTCATGCTTTGTAATTTCATTTGAAATGAAATAGTTTAAAGATGCAAAAGATGTTTCTTATTATGTTTTGAAAAGAAATTGTTTAATCAAAATGGTATTGTTCTTACTTTTATGTATGAATTGTAAAGTTTTAATTTTATCGTACAAGTGTGTTCGTTACAAATTGCCACACTTTTTAGAATAAATCGGCACATGCTCCAACATGAAATGTAAGTTGTTGAATATATATTGCTGAATAATATTGATTAGCCAACCTTATTTCTGTCAAGCACCTCTATAATTTAGTTTATAAAATCTGCCACAAACCCGAGCTCTTCACCTTGGATGATGTAAACCACAAACTGGTATGAGATCGCTGAATTCCAAACAGATGTATGATGTCCTACAGATGAAGATAATTGATCTAGCCAATTAAATTGTCTCACACACAAAATCACAGTTTGGTGGATAAATGGTGTTGTATTTAATAGACCTGCTTTGACAACCATTGTATCTATAAATGAGTGCCAGAGTTCTACCCTCTAGGATTTGCAATGCACTCCGAATGTTTTGGTGCAATATTAGCCTCCCCAACTATGCAATAATCCAATAAGAATCAAATATAATTGGCTCAATACAAACATTTTGAATCAGGGGTTTTCATCCACTAATCCAGTGATGGAAATTAGAGGGTTTTTGTCCTTCAATTTCTGCCATGAGGGCTTTCATCGTCAAGTTAAATGAATTTTTGTTCCATGCTCCAAAAGAGTAATTCACAGATAATAAAAGATGTATTATTTGTATGATGCTTACTTCTCCTTGTTTGGTGTCATTTATATATATTTTTCCTTCAATTGTCATGATTCTTCACATTCCCCGACTTTTGATTAAATTAAACTTTATTTTTTATATTTTATAATTATATTATATTTTATATATTTTAATTTATTATTATTATAATCTCATTTTGAAAAGGGTTCATTACATACAAGGGCTGAACAATCACCTTGCGACAAATCATACCCACTACACAACATCTGCCTATTCCAATTGTCACAATGTACCTATGTGTTGGTTTGAAAATACAAGGAAATGCACCTTAACATAACAAAGAAAGGTTTACCAGGTATAGTGTTTTATAATATGGACATAGCAACCCCTATTGTTGCTATACATTTACACCTGAAAGCTGGAAAAATAACACAATTGAAAATGTATATAAAGTTTGATTTATTTAAAATGTCTTGAGATGATAGGATAGGGAGCACATTACAAACTGGTGCCTATATCCAATTGGGAACACAATATGGGGTTTATGCAAAATGTACAACAGCTGAAACCAAATAGGATACCTAAATCAAGATATACCTGGAGACTATATCCATCCAAATGCACACATGCAAATGAATAAATAACAAAAATTGCAGAAATTTATAAGAATCTACTAAAGAATCCAAAAATAAACTTGTGTATTTCTTTATTGATCTTTGAGGAGATACATTACAAAATCTTTGGAATGATTTTATGACCTTGTAGCTAACTAACTGATCAAGAACCCTTTAATACAATACATAGACAAATCCTAGAAACACTCAAACAATGTCAAATTTTCTAGTAGTTATTCTTCATAGCTCAATGATTCTATTACCAATTTTATACAAACCCACATTAATACAATTTCAAAATGATACCATCCAAAACTAGAAAACAAAACCCCAAGGCTTCTTGCAATATTTCCTACTTGTTGGCTCTACAACTACAACTACCCAATCCCTATCAAATGAAACTTAGAACATATTTTATCCAACTAGGCATGTGCCCTAGAAACAACACTATAGCAATTTGAAATCAACAGCCTGAATGGTTTCCCTCCAAAAAGTTGCCCAAGATGAAGAGGAAACCAAAAGACATCAATGCAGTAGTTGAAGTATGCAAGGTAGTTGGGAGAGCTCTCTAGATTAATGGTGAGTAGGTGGGCAAGTAAACATAGCGCCATTACATTTGGTGCTCAAAACCCTTTTAAAATGTTATTAAAAATTGATATGGGCTCCTTTGCAAATATCATGCCTTTGTAGACCAGGCATATCGCCAGTCTCTTTGCGTAGATATCGACTTTGAATAGTTGTTGGCCCTATGAGAGAGACTCAGAAATATGTCGATCCCTAGAGGTGGTTAAAAACCACCAAACCTCCAAGCTCTCTAGATTAATGGTGAGTAGGTGGGCAAGTAAACATAGCGCCAATACATTTGGTGCTCAAAACCCTTTTAAAATGCTATTAAAAATTGATATGGGCTCCTTTGCAAATATCATGCCTTTGTAGACCAGGCATATCGGTCTCTTTGCGTAGATATCGGCTTTGAATAGTTGTTGGCCCTATGAGAGAGACTCAGAAAAATGTCGAGCCCTAGAGGTGGTTAAAAACCACCAAACCTCCAACAACACTAGTTTCCCCCTCATCACTTGTCAGATGTAGACTGGGAACTCGAACCTTTAGTGGAGGTTCTTGGTTCCCAATTCCATAGAATGCTCCAACGACTTCCAAAATCTCCTTGTGTTCCCATGTCAGCCATATCACCATTTCCTAGAACTTACCAAGCACTCTTTCAACAGATTCTTAGATGTTGGTAATGCACCACTCTATTGGAACTCTTTGAAAATCTTGATATAAATTTGTTGGGAGTTGTCTTGGTTCTCAAAACCTCAATATCCTTCGACATATCCATTTAACATTTTATATTTCTAAATTTAAAGGTTTGCCATCCACCCAAAACTTTTGAAAAGTTTGCAAAATAAATAGAACTTGTCGGGAACTTAGACCATGTCAAGAACTCAATGTAGTTCTAGAACCACCATAAAGTTTTGACACACATTACACTCCCCACTCCAAGACCTTGTCTTTGTATTTTTTCATATGTCGGTGTTTGCATTTGAGGGAGGGAACAAGACCCTTGGACTTTTCCTTAGGAGGTTTAGGTTCTGGGAGGAACTTGGAACCTTGGGATTTTACTAATTGGGTTCAGGTTTTGATATAGAATAGGAAAATGGAACCTACAAAAGACTAGAGAGAATTGAGTCTTGGGGCGGAATGGGGACTCAAAACATAAAGCTCCTAGTTCTACGTCCTAAATGAAGTCTAAAGTTTGCTTAGTACTACATGGGATATGAGCAGAGAGGAAATTGAAATTGGAACCTAAGGTTGCAAATTCCAATCGGAGTCTGAGGTTTGAAAAGGGGGTGGAAAATGAACACATGTCAGGGAGCAGACTCTAGGCTGAAATGGGGATCTAGAACATAAAGTTTCCAATTCTTGTCGAGACCTGAGGTCCGAAAGGGAATCAAAACAAAAAAAAATTAGGAAGGGAAAGCAGGGCATGAAAGGGAACATGGACTTCTTTAGAGGGTCTCAAAGTCCATGAGGGAATCAACAGGCATGACCATGTGGGGAATGGGAGGTGGAAAGAAAAAGGGGAAGGGAACCCAGAGGAACCAAGGAACTAAGGATAAGTTACAATGTCCCTGAAACTTCTGAAAACCCAAAAATCCTTGAAAATACCCAAGGCCAAATAACTAGGCAATGACCACAAAGCAGCCCATTAACACATTTTACTAGGGATTCAAATAATACCATTTTCAATGAACACCCTTAAACAACATCTCAACTTAGGGAACCCAATTGGAGATTTCTCAGATTAGTTATCAACAATGGGTTAGATAGGGTTACATGAACACCATGAGAGCAAAATAAATATAAAATCAAAATGAGACACATTAAATTGGGGTGCCAACAAACTTAACCACCTTTAGCCTTGTCACCCTTCACAACTATTAGTTAGTAACTTTTAACCTAAATTAGAATGAACCAAATCTCAATTATGAGTCCTAACCATACAAAACTATAAATTTGTCATAATCTTCCCATTGATAGGTTTGAATCATCTACTCCTATTTTATTTATTCCATTTCTATCATCTTTGAAATTAAAAATCCTCAGCTAATAATATTTTGTCGACATTCATGGTGTTGGGCAGGAGGGCCTTAAAATGAAATCATGATTGATCAAAGGATTATTGCAAAAATTATAAGTCCAAAGGTTTATTAGAAGAATCAGCACTGATAAACACGGACTCTGATTCTTTCCCTTAACAACTGGTATAAGGACTAAAATAAGCATGCTTGCTTTTAAGGCTACTAAAGGAGCTAGATAAGGACAATGTGCTAAAATAAAGAGGACTGAACACAGTCACATCCACATACATGTTCTAAAACTGTAAAACTAGTAAAATAATCTCAAAAAATGTGTGAGAATGGTATTGAGGTTTGCATTAGATTACCTACATCAATTCATTCCCCACTCATAATTTGAGAATTTCTAGCCTAGTCTCAAGGGCTCTCAGGTCCCTAGGCTTGCCATGATGTCAATTGCCTACTAAAATGCCTGTGTCATGATTAATCATGGGTGATGAAACAACTGATTTCAACAGTAACGATTTTCTTATCTTTTGCCTCAAACTTCTGACCTACATTTTCAAAAGCATGTTAACAGGCATCTCCACTCCTCTTGTGGAGATCATTCATGAATAACCTCTCCAAGTTTCTTGACTTACGATACACAAATTCTTCTAGCTCTGCACACATTCTAATCATTGCTGAGAAGGTAGAAGTTTATGGACCCTTCAAATTAGAGCTAAGGAGCCATGTTTATTAAACTGTAAGTGAATTCAATGCTCCGTCACTCTGTGTAATACAAATCTTTCTATGTTTTCATTTACATCCACTTCATTTCTGTCTAGTACTTTGCTATTGTAACAGATGTGCATTTTAGTCTCTTTGACCTATTCTTGGCCATTTGTGGACATTAATATAATTTCTTTCTTTCTCTTTCTCAGATGCCATACCTATATAGAGCAGTGATAAGAGTTCAGGGGGGAAGAGGAATTAAAACCGAGGAGAGTCAGCATTCCAATGTCTAAGATGTCATATCAAGGTGGAGCAGTGATAAGAGATCAGTGTAAAAAATAATTAAAATTAAAGATGATAAGAATTCTGATCCTCACATTGAACTCAAGAGGGAATGTATTGAGAATATTTACATTAATTAACAAAAGAGTTTAATTATCCCAAAACAACTGTTTCACAAAATATTTTTTTATCAAAAAAGACAAAACAATGTATTTACCCATATTCAATTCTACATGGAAAATGTGGAATGCCCTGTAAGAACCCTGGTGGTTCTCAACCCCGAAGCCCTGACTGAAAGTTTGTGTTTTTGCAAGTTTGTATTTTTTTTGTGTTTTTGAGGTTTTCAGACAAATAAGGAGAAGCTGCGATCTTCTAATAAATTGCTAATAAATTCAAAATAAATTCTAAGATCAATAAATAAGCTATGAAGTGCTCAGAAAAGGTAGGCGCATCATTTATTTTCACTTTCAGAGCATTTACAATGGCAAATAATGATATATGAATGAAATACAAATTTATTATGAAGAACCTGGTTCTCTTCTTGCAGGCACCAGATAACAAATGAAAAAAGTACGGCTGAATGAAAAGAGCAATCTCCAGGCTTGAAAATCAATGCTGAAGCCCCAGTGATCCCAGGCGCACAAGATCCAAAAGATATAAGCTGAAGAAGATGACGTATTTCTCTGTGGTGAGATAGTACGGCCTTGCTGGTACAAGACTGTACGGCCTGACAGCAGCAAATAAGAATATGGTACGGCCCCCTGAAAGATGCCAGATCTTTGTAAAAACCAACCTCTGATAGGTCGCTCCTGCTAACTGATGAAATTCTCTGAATATCCTGCCTGAAATCAACACAATGTGCTCAACTGCAACTTCTGAATGAAGTCACCAAGATGCAAGCTTCAACTGGTATTGCACAGTCTCAGTCTACCAATTCCTGAAGAGGTATCGTTCTCCAGAAACACTTCGTCTGCCAGAAACCCTAGGGTTTGCAAACTCCAATGCTCAGAGCAAAAAAGACAAATTAGAATATCATAACATAATGGTTCGATTTTGTCTTTCCTGTGAATATATACCTCCTTTGAGAAATTCGACCCAATAGCTCTCTTTTAATAATCATTTAATAAAATGATTAAATTCGCCTTTTAGACTTGGGAGAAATAATAATTAATTAAATGACGTCTCACTAATGAATAATAATTATTCATTATGTCCAATATATCACTTTATTATAAAGTATTAAAAATACTTTATAATATATCATTTAATTATTAATATTTAAATATATTAATAAAGTGACTTTAATATAAAGTCAAAATATTAAATATTCAATAATCATTAAATACTCCCTATTTCTCCATCTGACCACCAAACTGAATAACCGGGTCGACTCTGAGCATAATAGCTGAACCAGGTGCCTGAAATATTCCGAGCCAAAATTTTTTCGTTTTCAATTTACAAATTACAAAGCAGTGCACCCGTTAAGGTTAGAGGAGAAAACCAAAACGTGCAAGAAAGCAACTCTAACCAGAATGGCACCGATGATGGTGAGCATTGGTCAGAGGATCTGAAACAAACTGCTTATGCTGTAACTCTAACCAGTATGGCGCCGATGATGGCGAGCATTGGTCAGAGGGTCTTCTATTCTAAATGCAGAAAAGAACTCAACGTCAAGTATGTGCTACCCAATCCAATGCGGAGTGAGGGGCGACCATATGACGGAGTGATTACAAAAAGAAAAGCTTGAAATGAAATGCTGAAAGCTGAAACTACTCAACACCCAGAATGTGCTTGCTCACCCAAAATGGGAAGTAGCTACCATAGGGCGGAGTTATAACTATTTCAAACTAGTACTGAAAGCAAGAACGAGTATTACAAATAATGACAATGCAATATTAAAGAATACTGGTCAGTACTACTGCCAGTTTACAATATATAATTATTGCCTGCAATGTCAAGATATCAGATTCCTTTCAATTGGTGCATTCAACAATAAATCTGCTTCAAGCTTTTAAGTAAACCACAATGCCAAACCCAAATCAGAAGATGCAGATTTCTCGGACTGTCAAAATCAGATCTGCACTTTTTATCATATAACCAGCAGCTTGCAATATGTTAAACAACACCTGCTTTCGATACAACCAGAGAAGTAAATAGAGATGCAACAACGAAGATGTCTTCCACAAGTCTTAAGGATTCCCTAACACCAATCCCAAAGAAAATGCAGACTTCTTTAATCTGATTTAACAGACCTGCAGCTTAATGTATCAAACCAGCACCCTTTAAACTCACTAAAATGCACTTATCTCTCTCGTTACTAACTCTATTGACTTGAAAACAAATGCATAACACCCTTAGGGAGGAGGCGACCAAACTTGGACCACAGAACTTCACCCAAACCTTGAATCTTTTAAAAGACACAAATTCCAAGAAAAGGAAATGGTACGGCCCAGCTGAAGAATTCAACTTGGCATTAAAAATTCAATACACTACATTAAGATCTATAAATTGGAGAAAATGAACGCTCCTTACAAACTTAAAGATTGATGCAATACCCAGAACTAGCATTTTTGTGTTTTTTGAGATATGAGTAAAAACATGCAATCTGCTGTATTAAATGAAGCTAAAATGCTGCAACACTAAAATGCCCAAAACAGATTTGACAATGCAAATAACTAAACACAATGCACGAGCTAAATGCAACTCACAGATACAAAATCACCACTAGATGTTGTCTTTCAAACACGAAGCGATGCCCAAGCTAGGAGGCCTTCATTCCTCGAAGCAGTCCCAGAGCCAATTCGGCAGCATAACAGTATAGTCGTCCAAAGATGAAGAAATGATGCACAAGACTCCTTTTTATAAGTTCCGTTTGACTTCACGAAACCCTAAAATCCAACTCAAGCTCAAACCCTAACTTTTCCTTCAATAAGGCGTCCTTTTCACCTTTAGCTCAATAATCATATTTTAATTAAAACATCACCTTGATAAATGCGCCCACATTAATTTCCTTTGACTTTGGAAAATTCACCAAATATTAATTATAACCTTAATGAAGGCGCCACCCTTTGAGTCCACCTTTTAAAACGACATTAAGTCATTCGACTAGGCCAAGGTGATAAAATAACATTTTAATTATAATGTTATTTTTAAGTGAAATGAGCTCGACTTCCCAGAACTGCATTCTGAAGCCCGAAACTGAATACGCCACTTGAATCAACTGAAGGGGAAAGTCAACTGCCTGATACCATCCTGATTACTGCCAAAAATAGAATTTACTAAAAATAGTAAATTCCAAAAAGTGCTCTGAATGCCGAGATGAACATACCACTGCGAAGCCCTCTGAAAACCCAGAAGGAATCCGCCATTGAATCCACCATCTCTGAACAACGACCTCCTCAAAAATAGGAAACCCTAATTTATCTTCCGACTAGCCTTCGGGTTTCCAGAAAAAAGGCCAACGGTCACAAGAACAATTAGGTTTGAGAAGGGGACATTACAATCCGCCCTTCCCAAAATTGCTTGTCCTCAAGCAATACCACCACAACTCCAATAGTTTGAAGACTAATCCATACGCAACAAGTATGATCCCTGGTTCCCAAATGCGTCTCAGGAAAAACCCACCATGCTTCCGCTGCGCCACTCTGATCACATCAATGAAAATATCATGCCCATGCTGCACTGACTCCCCTTGTAACTCCAAAGTGTTACCATCTATGATTCTCAAACTGAAAGATCTTAAAGGAAGGAAATCAAAATCATGCAACATCTCATGTCCACGATCCCCCGAATTAACAGTATCAACCATACTACTGTCAATCACCATTCTAAGCAATAGGAGAGATAGACTATTCAAATCAAAATCGAACTCCTCCCCATACCTCCACATGGTAACAAACGGGACCATGACTGCAAGTGTGACCCCTACAAATCTTCTTACAAGGAAGGAAGCATTCCTTTGCAAGAGCTCCACAAACTCATACTCATGTCTCCGCATAAAGCTACCATGCCTCATCTGAGTTATACTGGCACAACCATGAAGACTACAGAAAACAATCATAGTTCCAACCCCATGAGTCTCCGAATGGTGAACCAAAGCATGTGAGCTACTGCTGTCATGAATCAATACTGAGAGTAAACTGTCAAAGTTTACACCATCAACCATCATAAGATGAATTTGGAGAGTAGGAAAAGTGTGAAGGAACAAATAATCGCTGTCGATCAAGGCTAGGATCAGCGTAATGCAATCTGATTCTTGAGTCCTACCCAAAGGAAAACAACAACACCACTCAAGATCCCAAACGTAAGCATGTGAGATGACCATCGAGCTGCAAGGTGACACCTCCAAGGTGGCTGGAAAACACTCTAGATCCATCTCCATGAGAAAGCTACCACCCCTTTGATCAGGAGTGATGAACCAACTCTCCTGAATGCAAGAAACGCAACATGTAGGATGGCTGGTCTGCCTCAAACCAGCAAGCTCGAGTCTCAAAATCTGTCCTGGTCTTAGCCGGGAAACACATTCAAGAGCAACCAATTGCTCATTTCTCCAGCCCATGCTCAAAATCTCTCTCCAATCCATTTGTTGATGAACAAATGGAACCATCAAGAAGCTGCTAACGAAAAAGACGACACCAAAAAGTCTGAAAATTTGATTCTTGTTCCTCCATAATGTCTTCTTTCCACCAACTGTATGCTCCATCAACCCATGTTGAGAATCCCAAGCTTGAATACCCAACTGAAAATAATCTCCAACACTCCGGCAAGGAAACATAGCACATCTCTGAGTGCTAATCAAAATCAAGTGCATACTTGTAAAATTGGTATTCCCTCTGATGAACCTTTGAACCCTATCCATGAAAACTTCAGGAACACTGAAGCATGAAACATAAGATGAATTCAAATTCAACTCCCAGAGCAGACTAGCATCCCTCAACCCAAGGAATGGATTGACAAGAGTGCAATCACCATATTTTGGTCCCTTTTCCAAAGTGAAGACCGCATCCTCAATTCCTCTTAAGCATTCTTTACTACTCAACATACGTGGCACATCGGCAACCCACTCAGCTTGATCGTGACGGATCAGCCTTGCCATTCTTTTGAATGACACTACTCGAGGACCTCCATTGGACATGCCTCTCAAAACTATCTTCTTCCCATCCGATTGGAATTTCAACTCCATAGTCTGCAGATTCAAAGAGATCTCTCCAAGAGATCGCAGCCATTGAATGCCTAGAACGGCATCAATATCCCCAATGTGAACTACATAGAAGTCATCCCTGACTTCGTAGTTGCCCAGCTGCATGGTCATGTTAGATATTTTCTTGGTGCAAGAAATTCGGAACCCATCGGCAACCATGACCTTGAATCCTTCGAACTCCTCTGTTTGCAGCCCCTTCTTGGCTACCACAACTTCATCAATGAAGTTATGAGTTGCTCCAGTATCGATCAAAGCAACGATTCGCTGCCCTTTGATCATCCCACGAACCTTGAATGATTCGTTTCTTTGAAGACTAGAAAGTTGAGCTAAAACTCCACCACTTTCCTTCTCATCTCCGGACTCTTCTGGAGCTCTATCTTCTTCATTTCCTTCAAAATCAGATTGCTGGTCGGAAAAATCAGAACTACTTTCTCCAGCAGAATAGTACTCAATCTGATTGAACCTAACCCCTTTTGGACAAACATGGTCCTGAGACCATTTTTCCTGACACCGAAAACACAACCCTTTTCTTCTGAGTTCATTCAGGGTTTCTTGATCCAACCTGGTGACATGGGGATTGCGATTCTTGAACTCCTTGTTCTGAGGTCTCAAATGATTTTTATGCTGAGGCCTTTTTTCTTTATCCCTTTTCTGAAAAGGGGAGTTTGACTGAAATTTTGCCTTAGGAGCAGCCCACTCCATATTTCTCGCCTTTTTCATGGCCTCTTGCAGTGTCGGTGGATCAAAGGCTTTAATCCAACCTTTGAGTGGTTCTGTCAAACCCTCACTGAAAAGAATCACCAACCTTCTCTCCGTGATTCCAGTCACCATGACTGAAAGCCTCTGAAACTCCGCAATGTAGGCATCCACTGTGCCATACTGTCTCAATTGAGCAAGCTCCCTGAAATGGATCTCAGGATCTTTTTTCTCAAACCTTTCGATGAGCCTAGTGGTGAACTCATCATACGTTGTGATAGACCGATGACCCAGAGTAACAAGGCCATGGTACCACCACTCGTGCGCCACCCCATCAAGGTGTAGCGTAGCGAACTTGATCGCTTCTTCTTCCGCCATTGGTCTGAGAGCTAGATAGTTATCCAGCTTTTGAATCCAAGCTCGAGCTGAACTTGTGTCACTTCCATCAAAGTGTGGAAGCATAACTTTGTTGACAGCTTGGTACAAATCTCCTTGATTTGATGGTCTTCGTTGATCACAGTTTCTTCCTTGCCCTTTGTTTTTTCTCTTATGATCCATGAAATCATTGAAGGACATGTCCAACCTGATGTCGACAGGTAGAGAGTCATACTCTGTACGGCCAAGCCTCAACTGCTCCACCCATGAAGCATTCTCTTCAGGCTCTGGCTGATTGACTACAGGAGCTAAAAAAGTGGGCTTGAATGGTCTGGAAGAGATGTAAGTGTTGTTTGACACTGTCCGGGCTGCATGCTCGTCATGCTGGTTGGAAGCACTATGCTCCCCTCTGTGGCCTGAGTTGTTCTGTGGAACAGTATTCTGCCCCATTCTCCCCATCATGAGAGATACCATGTCCATCAAGGCATCCATCTTTTTCCCAAACTCCTTCCCGGGACTCGTAGATCTCTCTCTTCCCTTTCCACTGTCATCTCTGTTGCCAGAACTTCTTTCACCGCCACCAAGAATCCTTTCATTTCTTTCATTATCCCCCATTTTTGTTTCTTGTGAAGGCTCCCAATTAGCCCTCAAAATCTCTGAAGCTGTTTGACCTTCTGGAGGTTGATACAACTGTGTCTGAACTGTATCCCTCTTGTATACTCTTGCCAAATACCTCTGTTCTCTGTCACTCATAGAAGGCTGATTTCACAGGATGGCAGGATGCGTGGCTCTGATACCACTGAAATATTCCGAGCCAAAATTTTTTCGTTTTCAATTTACAAATTACAAAGCAGTGCACCCGTTAAGGTTAGAGGAGAAAACCAAAACGTGCAAGAAAGCAACTCTAACCAGAATGGCGCCGATGATGGCGAGCATTGGTCAGAGGATCTGAAACAAACTGCTTATGCTGTAACTCTAACCAGTATGGCGCCGATGATGGCGAGCATTGGTCAGAGGGTCTTCTATTCTAAATGCAAAAAAGAACTCAACGTCGAGTATGTGCTACCCAATCCAATGCAGGAGTGAGGGGCGACCATATGACGGAGTGATTACAGAAAGCAAAGCTTGAAATGAAATGCTGAAAGCTGAAACTACTCAACACCCAGAATGTGCTTGCTCACCCAAAATGGGAAGTAGCTACCATAGGGCGGAGTTATAACTATTTCAAACTAGTACTGAAAGCAAGAACGAGTATTACAAATAATGACAATGCAATATTAAAGAATACTGGTCAGTACTACTGCCAGTTTACAATATATAATTATTGCCTGCAATGTCAAGATATCAGATTCCTTTCAATTGGTGCATTCAACAATAAATCTGCTTCAAGCTTTTAAGTAAACCACAATGCCAAACCCAAATCAGAAGATGCAGATTTCTCGGACTGTCAAAATCAGATCTGCACTTTTTATCATATAACCAGCAGCTTGCAATATGTTAAACAACACCTTGCTTTCGATACAACCAGAGAAGTAAATAGAGATGCAACAACGAAGATGTCTTCCACAAGTCTTAAGGATTCCCTAACACCAATCCCAAAGAAAATGCAGACTTCTTTAATCTGATTTAACAGACCTGCAGCTTAATGTATCAAACCAGCACCCTTTAAACTCACTAAAATGCACTTATCTCTCTCGTTACTAACTCTATTGACTTGAAAACAAATGCATAACACCCTTAGGGAGGAGGCGACCAAACTTGGACCACAGAACTTCACCCAAACCTTGAATCTTTTAAAAGACACAAATTCCAAGAAAAGGAAATGGTACGGCCCAGCTGAAGAATTCAACTTGGCATTAAAAATTCAATACACTACATTAAGATCTATAAATTGGAGAAAATGAACGCTCCTTACAAACTTAAAGATTGATGCAATACCCAGAACTAGCATTTTTGTGTTTTTTGAGATATGAGTAAAAACATGCAATCTGCTGTATTAAATGAAGCTAAAATGCTGCAACACTAAAATGCCCAAAACAGATTTGACAATGCAAATAACTAAACACAATGCACGAGCTAAATGCAACTCACAGATACAAAATCACCACTAGATGTTGTCTTTCAAACACGAAGCGATGCCCAAGCTAGGAGGCCTTCATTCCTCGAAGCAGTCCCAGAGCCAATTCGGCAGCATAACAGTATAGTCGTCCAAAGATGAAGAAATGATGCACAAGACTCCTTTTTATAAGTTCCGTTTGACTTCACGAAACCCTAAAATCCAACTCAAGCTCAAACCCTAACTTTTCCTTCAATAAGGCGTCCTTTTCACCTTTAGCTCAATAATCATATTTTAATTAAAACATCACCTTGATAAATGCGCCCACATTAATTTCCTTTGACTTTGGAAAATTCACCAAATATTAATTATAACCTTAATGAAGGCGCCACCCTTTGAGTCCACCTTTTAAAACGACATTAAGTCATTCGACTAGGCCAAGGTGATAAAATAACATTTTAATTATAATGTTATTTTTAAGTGAAATGAGCTCGACTTCCCAGAACTACATTCTGAAGCCCGAAACTGAATACGCCACTTGAATCAACTGAAGGGGAAAGTCAACTGCCTGATACCATCCTGATTACTGCCAAAAATAGAATTTACTAAAAATAGTAAATTCCAAAAAGTGCTCTGAATGCCGAGATGAACATACCACTGCGAAGCCCTCTGAAAACCCAGAAGGAATCCGCCATTGAATCCACCATCTCTGAACAACGACCTCCTCAAATAGGAAACCCTAATTTATCTTCCGACTAGCCTTCGGGTTTCCAGAAAAAAGGCCAACGGTCACAAGAACAATTAGGTTTGAGAAGGGGACATTACAACTACCCAAAATAGCAGCTTCCGCCTGACCTAACTTTCTAAAAATAGAAAGTTTCTAAAAATCCACTCTGGAAGATTCTGCAAAGGCCCAACCTGAAACAACTGCAATACTGACGCTACAAAACACTGGGTAACTGCCTCAATTGATCCTCTGCACCCATCTGTCAGCCTACGAGGATCAGAATGATAGGCTCACTCCTCGACAAACAATGTCAGCTAAAACAGGGACATTACATGCCCCATGTTCAAAGTATTTACTTGTTCCAAGGTGGCCCTTTCAACTCCCATCGACATACCCAATGCCCTTCGATCTATTAAGAAAAAGATACAATCATTTCATTGTGTGTTAAGATTGTTGAAGTCCCACTAATGATGGCTCTGAAAATCTATTCTAGCAATTTTTTATTATTCTGGTTCAGGAATATAAATCCTAACGCTTTTTCAAATTTATATGGTCCAGATAATTTGCTGAATCTTTCACTACACATTCACAAACACTGCAATAATATCCAGCCTGCAATGACAATAAAATAAAATGTTAAGAATTAGAAGTATTGAAAAAAATGAACAGTCAAAGCTGATGTAGCAGATTGATGTGCTTGACTAATAAGGTCTGTCGAATAGGAATCAGGAAAAAATTCTTAAATATCAACATCCAGTGAAGAAGTCATTCCACTCAGGGTTAAAGAGGTAACAACAAGAGCCTTACATAGTCTGCTAGTTGAACAAAACTGGGGACGAGTGCAGCGACCATTACTGCATAATATGATGTTGAAATGGCATGAGATGTTAAAGGAAGGTTCCAAACATTTTAATACACATTCCCACCAGTTTTCAAATCAGAATTCTATTGTTTAACCTCTCCAACCTACAGCGGAACAATCCTGAGCAGCAGAAAGCATTTTTTGCATAACTTTTTCAGATAGTGTCAGAATTAAATGATTCAAAATGGTGATGAAACTTGACTCAAAGGAGAGCATCTACCCTCCATTTTATCAGTTTGACCCCTTAAATTGGAAAAGTGCAGTCTGTTGTTTTTCCACAATAACTTGGTCAAAATCCAAAAGAGATGCAATTACAAGTTGAGCATCTTAGCACATAGTTACATGTGTCTACCCAAAATAAGAGTAAAATTTGTCTATTTGATACTTCAAAACATCAAAAACACAGACCACATCTGCTCACATGATTGGAAAGGATGAAATCTAGTGAGATGGAGGGTTGGAAGCCCAACCAAAAAACCGAATTTCTTTGGGAAAAATATAGTGAAGATAAAAGCAACCATGTGCTCACCTAGGACCAGCCATCCATGCTTCATGTGTACTCGCTCCATTTGTGTGCAAAATAAAGCATTTTCTTCTTTTCTTGTGGGAAAGTTTCCCAGCCTGGGTTTTATGCCACATAGATCTGAGTGTTATGTGATAGCTTTGATCAATGTTTTAGTGTCACAATGTAAATTATCTCAATTTTTGCAATGGTATTGATGAATATTTAGTTTACTTAGTTTTGAGCCACTTTAAGCAAGTTTTCATGAAAAAATCCTGTAATTTCACTTTCGATGCCCAAATATAAGTGTTAGGTCTAAGTGGAGCAAAGACTCTTTCTAGGCAGATGAACCACAAAATCTAAATTCATATTCAACAAACTTGAAAAATACCCAAGCTTGGCATCCAATCCACTCTATTCAATCAAGGATGCAAACAATCACATATTGACAAAAGAAAAATATAACTTCTAGATGTGAATATCTAATTTAGTGTAATGTCTCGGTCTGTAATTTCCCCTTCTCGAGCATGACTTCTTCTGATTTACCGTTAGCCTATTCAGGAGACCCGTAGGCTTTCCGGTGGTGAAATTAGGGTTTCTTGGCTGGTGGTTTCTTTTGCTCACGGATTGGCGTTTGAATTGCGGTTTCCTTCTGGGTTTTTCGTGAGCTTTTCGGTGATGTGTTCGTTTTGGCATTCTGAGCACTTTCACGAATTTACTATTTTTAGTAAATTCTATTTCTGGCAGTGGTCTTGTTGGTCTCGGCTCGATTAACCTTCTACTTCAGTTGTTCAGTTGGTTTTGCTCAATTTCGGCTTTGGGGCTCGTTTGGAGAGATAAGTTGAATTTATTTTAATAAAGGCATGTTTAATGTTATATTTTGCTGTTGACCCCCTTAGCCTAGTGTTGGAACTTAAGTTGTTTTTAAAAGGTGGCTTTTGAAGGGGTGGCGCCCCATGAAGATTATTTTATATTTTTCTAATGTCAAAAATCAATGTTGGAGAAAAGGACGCCCACCTTGGAGTTTATTGTAATTTAAAATGTCAAATTTGCTAAGGCAAAAAGGACGCCACTTTTGGAGGGAAAAGGAGTTACTCAAAATTTGAAATGCTGGGTTTCTAGAAGCTTCTGGACAGTCATCTCAAGTCTTTAAAAGGAGGTCTTGGTCTTCAGTTTCATGATCCAACATCTTGAGTAAAGTTATGCTGCCGAAATGGTGAGAGGATTGCTTCGAGGAATGAATGCCTCCTAGCTTGGCTCGACTTCGTGCTTGTGAGATAGCACCTAGTGGAGATATTTCTTGTGTTTGAGTGCATTTTGTAGTGAGGTATGCTTGTAGAGAGTAATTTGCATTGGTAGTTCAGTTGTTTGCATTTTTATGTCATTTTCAAAAGTTGCTGAGTTCATAGCTAAACTGCTGTTTTCATTCATATTCCAAAAATACAAAAAGATTGCATTCTGGGTACTTCGTATTTGCATTTGTCTAGGGAAGGCGCCTATATTTGTGAAGTTTCATAATTTTTAATAAAGTGCTGATTTTTTTATGAAGAAATCGCCCCTCTCCTTGGGCCGTACATTTTGTACTTGCATTTGATTCAAGATAAAATTAAATACTGTGTATTGGGTCTGTTTTCTGGTACTCCCTTGGGCGCCTTGGTCATAGAGGGCTGTTGCATTTCGTTTGGAGTCAATCGGGTGAGAAGGGTGAGAGTTGTGATCATTTCAAATTAATTCTGTGTTGCTGTTTACCAGTTTCAGACTTTGTGACAGTCATATCAGTTCGCATTTTGTGTGGTTCTTGAGTTGGTAAGTGTTGTGACCTTTTTCACACATCGCCCCATTCAGATGGGGACCCCTAATTTTTGCTCCATTCTGGTCGTTTTGGCTTTGGTTTTTGGTCTCTCTCTCCGTCTATCTCTGTTCTATGGTCTACTTCCCGGGATTCCTCTGCCGTCGAGCTTAAAATGCAAAAATTTTGGCCAAGTTTGAAAATTAGGGTTTTGAACTTTTCTGGTCAATTCAGGGTCAAATAAAGTGAATAACTTGAAATTTGAGCTTAGCGTTTCTTGTCGGTGTGCTTCGACCAAGCTCTCGGTAAAATTTACTCGGTCAGAAGTACTTACTATTTTAGTAGGAGTGTGAGATTCTGACGATTTGTCGACTATTTTGAGATTACGATCATCCACCGGCATTAATTACATGTGGTTGTTGATGCAAAATTTGAGCAAAAGAGCTCGACAACTTATGTTTTAGCGGTCGGAAACCCCGATACGAATTTCGGGGTCGGATCGAGAGATTTTCTTTGCATATGCGGGATATTCCTTTGGGTTTTGAGACCTTGTGACGATATAACATGCAAGGCAGAGATGATCACTTCGAGGATTGACCTTCCAGGGGCTATTTTTAGGGTTTGCATGTAGAGCTTTTTCTTTGCATGTCCGAGGTGATTCACGATGGGTTTTCGAGAGCCGCTGATGGTGTGACAAGCGAGGGATTCTCTTTCAGTAAGAACTTGCTATTTTGGTGTATGTCCGTGGTAGCTACCAGTGGTCCGATTCACGAAGAAATTTGATCCGCAGGTGTTGCGAAAGCGAAAGCAAAGCGGAGATCTTTTTGAAGTCACATGCAATGAAATTAGGGTTTCGGCAGACCTAAAATAGAGCATCAAAGTCGGAAATGCTTCAAAAATCGATGTAAACCACTTCGATCGAAGCGTCCTTAAGGCTATCTGGCGAGGTGAAATTTAGTCCAGCAGACACTTACTGTTATGATGATCCAATTTGGAAAGCTGGCTAAAAATAGTAAATCAGTTGCATCATCGGTGTTGGCAGTAAGGTCACGTGGTGAGGAGCGTCTCATTAAAATTTCAACTCGATCGGAGCATGGGAGCTATGAGGTTACTATTTATAGTAAACCACCCTTACAAACATGCTAAAAATAGCAGTTCAGCTAAAAATGGCAGTGTCGACAGGTTGACAAGG
This sequence comes from Sequoia sempervirens, assembly GCA_007258455.2. NCBI lineage: Eukaryota > Viridiplantae > Streptophyta > Pinopsida > Cupressales > Cupressaceae > Sequoia > Sequoia sempervirens. Next base: position 150,881 of record VDFB02324912.1, read on the forward strand.
TTATGAGGATGCTACATTTAAAATTTCAAGTTAATCCGAGCTTCAGAAATGCAAGAATGAGAAGGCTTACTATAAATAGCAGGGTATGAGAAGCTGGCAAGAACGAGAAAATTTGTCTAGGTCTGGAACTTCGTCCAGCAGGCCTATCAAAATGCGCCCAGCTAGTAAGAAGGCATAAAAATTTCTAAGTATGAAGTTTTCGTCCTTCACACAGGGCAAAATGCGCCCAAGGCACAAGAAGTCAAAGTGGTCAACACGTTTCATCCTGCAGCTATGTGAAAATGCGCCCAAGGGAAGCTCAATGAAGTTGAAAAATTTTCTAAGTGTTTGATATCCACTTGCCCCCCCTATATGCGCCCATCCTCCTCCTATCTTCATATGCGCCCATGATGCAAAGGCAAGTAGATGGAGTTATAAATTCATCCTTCACCATGCCTAAAATGCGCCCACTCACAAGGAAGTCAAAGAAAAGTCAAAGAGGTTCATCCTTCAACCATGCTAAAATGCGCCCACTTTGAAAGAGTTATAGCAAAAAATTTCTAAGTGTTGGAAATATCCTCCATCACCCTCCATTTGCGCCCATCCTCCATCAAGTAGGAAATGCGCCCAAAAGGGTCAAAAGGTCAACAAAATTCGTCCTCCATGCATGCTGAAATGCGCCCAAAGAAGGCATGTGAAGACAAAAGAAAGATAAGGATAGAAGTCAAAGCTATGCGTTGAAATGTTCATCCTCCTCCTAGGCCTAAATGCGCCCAAAAGAGGGCATGTGAGGACAAAACGTAGGAGGTGAAGGGTCACTTGAGGTGGCGCTTGAAGTTAGTCCTCCACTACATGCCAAATGCGCTCAAGTTGAAGTAAGATGGAGGGTGAATAAAGTGTGTTGGGCGTTGAAAATGCCAAGGTGTTAGAAAATACTTTCCTAGGCGTGGTGAAGTTAAATATCCACCCTCAAGTGTGAAATGCGCCATGTAAAGATAAAAGTATTGAGGGATGATAAGTATGCTAAGGCGTTAGACTTTTAAAATTTTCACCTTCAAGTGTGATGCTAGGCTTGTGAGTGCTAAGGCGTGATTCTTCTCAAGTGTGAAATAAAATATGAGATGAGTGACAAGATGATTGCTAGGGCGTTGGAAATTTTATAGAGAATAAAATACAAAGGATGAATAATGCATGCCAGATGAAAAATAAATTAAGTGCTAGGCGCCAAGAGTGATGGGAGTTATAAGGTGTTAGAAATTTCCTAAGGCATGTGAAGTGTGAGAATAAAATGCTAAGTGTATTATGCGCCTAAAGTGTGAAGTGAAATACAAAACGGTGGCTAGAAAAATAAAATGTGCCAAGCACCTCTATGAAAAAAAATTTCTAAGGCAAAATTTTCGAAGTGATTCAAAAAAATTTCTAAGGCACAAAATATTTTCTCCCTTAAAAAAAAAAATGCCCAAGTCTGGGGAGGTGATGGAATTTTCCTGAAACATGAGCAGAGTTGCCACAGGTAAAGTCAGTGAGTGCCAGCTCAGATTAATAAAAAATTCGAGTCGCAGCAAAATTCTCGGAGGGGATCAAAGAACGAGAATAAATTTGATGAAAGAATATTTTCTAAGGTTCAAAATTCAAGAAAATTAAATGAACCGTTCGTTGGGTACCCATGAATTCGAAGCGTTCGGAGAAAATTTTCTTCTGGGTATCGAAGATTGCCGATGAGGAGTTGATTTTAAGGTCTTCCACAGCTTGTCGAGGATTCTGGGATGAAGATTTTAAGTGGGCACCAGGTTGATGTATTTCCTAAGGGAAAACTTGAAAATTTTCTAAGGCAAAATGAAGAAAATGTGTTTTCAAGGTGAAATTCTCCAGACGATGAACTTGAAAGAAACTGCCTAGGTGAATTTGCTCGAATCCTTCGTGAAGATAGTTTTCTTGAGCCAAAAATGAACAAAATTGAGGTTACCAGAGCTCCAGCAGGTGAAATGGATTCCTTGAAGATGCAGTTGAAGTTGATACCGTCAAAAGGATGATACGCCCTTGAAGAAGAGGGGTTGAAAAATTGGCTAAGGCATGAAGAATCTGAACGCGAAGGCGACGAACACTGGGGAGGTGGAACGTGAAAATCTTGGTAAGTGAGGTGCATTTATATTATGAAATGTTCTAATCCTCTTCTCCTCGCTTGTTTTGCAGGAGAAATGTTGAGGCCAAGCGTTGATGACTTGAAGTGGAAGCACGATGAAGATGAGTTTCAATCTCGAAGGAAGAAAAGGTTACAAGAAATTTGCTAAATGTTAACTCAAAGTGACGAAGATGAAGACCCTCAAGTGGAAGAAATCAAAGAACAACGCCAAGAAAGAAGATCGACAACAGTGTGAACGCGTCTACAAATGGAATCTTCTAGAAGGATGATGGTGGACATTATGGCGCATTTATTACCCCACTCTCCTCTGTGGCGGTTTTTAGGGCAATATTATTTAGGGCTGAGGTGGCACGATTCTGGCCACTCTATTGATTGTAACCCTAGCCGTCTTTTGGGACTTGGCTAGCTATATAAAGGGGGAGTCCCCCTCATTTGTATCTCATTAGAAAATTAGATAGTAGACAGTAGACATTGAGAGAGTATTAGCATTAGAATTAGATAGTGTAGCATTGTAGAGCATTTTTGCATAATTTGGAGAAGAGAGAAAGTTTTCCCTTTGAAAACTTTTGAAGAGATTGTTGTGTAACACATTTTATGATAATAGATCTTTTCATTGATGATGAAATTCGTCTTGTCATGAAATGCTAGCAAGGTTTCTTCTTCCTTTCGTATCCAAGTAGTTTAAATTCATGCAAGTAGCTTACTTTGATGTGTGGTGTTTCATTGAGATAGCTTCGCTTTACTCCATACCACTAGCGGCTTGTTGATGATAAGTTCGCCTTGTGTGGTCAACTGGACATTATTTTGTGTTTAACTTCGGTTGTGATTTATATGCTTATATGCGTCGTTGTGATGGTGTATGCATGTTAAGTCATAACTTGAACATCTTTCGCTATTTCCCTTGAAGATTGCACCGATTTTGCTGAGGCTGTCCGACGGAGGCTAGGTGAAATCCGGTTGAAGTCTATTGAAACGAAGCTCCACATATCCTGCATTTAGAATAGAATGTTAGTTTCTTAGGCCCTAAACCCCCTTTTACTTTCCGCACATTTCCGATTAGTATTAGGAATCCCGTGCTCACCTGCCAAATCATTCGAATTACATGAAAACCCTTAGTCAGCTGTCTGCTGTCAATCGCCGAACAATTCTGTAAGTCCCCTTGAAATACCAGCAAATCACATCGAGCCAAACTGAGCCTATTCGCATTAAAGGAACCTTGGAGTTGAACGCACGAACTTTCTTGCAATCTTAGCGTGCGGAATACTTTGATCAAGAGAGAATAGGGAAGCCGTTGGCAACTTTATTCTGCGTTGGTGCGGTCACGAAAAACACATCAACAGTAAGTAATAGGAAGCTGTGGGAAAACATTGAGAAAGACATACTTATCATTGCTAAGGTTAAAGAGCTCTATTTACTTGATATTGCAAGCACTTTTCACATATTGTAAGCTGTACAGTAGTACTGTCAGCATCTTTAATATTCTTGCAATTTTCAATGTTTGTATCTGCCCACTAAATAAGTGGAAGAGGCTGGCTTGCCGCCTATTTTCTTAATTTGCTTGTAAATTCAAAGTCTCCGCCATATGGTCGCCTCTTGTCTATCATGGACTGAGAAGCACATGCTTGGTGTTGAGCTTCTTTCCAGTATTGCAATAGATAGGGACCCTCTGACCGAATGCTCGTCGCTCGCCGGCGCATCTCGTGGTTAGAGTTTCTTTCCAACATTTACCTTGAGACCCTCTGACCAATGCTCACACCTTGCCCATTTCGGGATCCTGGTGTACATTCAGGTTAGAGTTACTTTCAGCATCGTTTTGGTTTTCTGACTAACCTTAACGGGTGCTTGATTCATTGTAAATTGTTGTTAGAAATTAAAAAAAAAATTGGCCTGGTATATTTCACGGTCCCCTGTGAGTGGGTGTGTCCCGACAAAGCCACATGTCTGGCGGGCTTGCGTAAGACCCCAGATTCTCCAGTGGTGGCTTCGGTGGTGGAAGATTCCTCCCTAGTCATCACCCTTAACATCCTGGGTAGCCGCCCTCACTACAAGGTTGGTCTTTTGGTGTAGTGGTTGGGCCTTAGTGGTATCAAAGCCGAGGTCTCGAGGTCAAGACCCGCGAAGCGTGGTGGGCTATAATGTCCCTATGCCCTGTGAGCGAGTGCATCCCGATAGGGCCACATGTCCAGCGAGCTTGCGTAAGACCCCAGATTCTCTGGTGGTGGCTTCGGTGGTGGAAGATTCCTCCCTAGTCGTCACCCTTAACACCCTGGGTAGCCACCCTCACTACTAGGCCAATCTTTTGGTGTAATGGTTGGGCCTTAGCCTGTAATGTCCCGTTCTCAGTAGCCACTCGGAAGGATCATTTAGCCTTCATTATTCCCGGGGCTAAAGGAGAAATAAGGGAATAATAATTAAATTAATTGTTTATAAAGTTATCTCCATAAATTAAAATCGAAAGGGTAACTTTATTTATAATTAATTTAATTAAAGTAACTAAAATAAAATAATAAATTATAAAGTCACTTTGGGAATAAAATAATAATAATATTTCTAGAAGCTTCTTGGAGGAGATTAGAAAGTTCTTTATAAGGAGCTATGAGCTAGCCATTTGAGGATGTCTTCGATTATACTTTCATACTAGTTTGGCGAAGAGCTTGAATGCTTGCTTGTCTAAGGGTTTGAAGACTCTAGGATAACGGTTTCAGTTGTGGAAGATCAACATAGTTGGAGGATTGTGGAGGAAGACAATTCAGTTTTCCTACAGGGCGATTATTGCAAATTTAATGGTCTTTGATCGAATTTGGAGAAGCACAAGGAGTTCGATTTTGGTGAAGGAAGCATTGGCATTTTGGAGAATCATTTTCAGTATCTCTGCACATCGATTTTTATCATTGGAATCCATTCACTTTGGTTGGAAAAATTGTGGCTCACCAAGCAAAGATAGGCGCAGAATTGTGGCATTTAGAATAGTTCGATTTTGGAGGATTTCACTTGGTATCGGCATTTTAAGGAAGGACGAATGCTTGCTGGAATGAGACATCTCTGTGAGGGGAAAATTCATGGCTGCTAGCATCCTTCAATCACTGCTTTTTCAATGACTGGATGTCCATCAGGTTGGGCAATTCATCATCTTATTGCATTGTAAAATTCTTGCATTTAGGTCTGCATTATAAGTCATTATATCGCTGTCCATACAACATCATTGTAGCTTGCATTTTGCACTCTAAAATATCCAGATCAACATCTAGTAATCTTTGTATCGTTGTCATAAACTAAGATTGTATTGTCACTGCTACATTGCAAATCGTCCATGTTGGATCAATAGTTGAGTATCATTGGAAAAAGCATTGTAATAGTTGAGTTTCAAGATTGCAGTTCAATATATAATGGAGTTGGAGTTTGCATGATAAGTGTTTGTAGAAATGTCACTTGGCTGTACTAGCTCATCATTAAGTAAATAATTGTTGCACTTGCATTTCAGTCATCTTGAAGTCTTAAAAAATAAAAAATAATCTTTCATTTCATATTCAATTGTATTTTCAGTCATTGGCATACTTTAGTTAGAGTCTTTTCATGCATACATTATCATTATATGAGAAAAATCCTAAAGAAATATCATTTAGTTGCTGAAAGGAGGTTGTGAGACAATTGTTTGACGAAATTCCAAACTCCTCAAAACTGAAAATTAAGATCAGAATTTGCAAGGTTCTTCACAGTGGTATCAGAGCTAGCTTCCTGCCAGCCTATGAAGTTAGTGTTATGTTATGAATCCAAACGATCAAGAGTAAATAGCATACAGAAGGTAAAGGAGAAGAAGTGGTTTCGATCCATTTGCTACCGATTCTTCATCCGAAGAAGAAATCATGGGAGATAGGATTGACATACTTGAAGGCAGCACTTATCAAATACTTAATGACTTAGCTAGAAGTCAGCAGCAGGTGGTACAACTTCTAAACCAGCTTGTGGGCGATAGAAACAACAATGGTAACAATGGTACAAATGGGCACAACATGGGTAATGAGAACAACAATAACAATGCAGAGGAGAGCAACACTCACATTCCAACGCATAGTCATGCTAGCACAACTAGCAAGGTGACTCTGAGGCCTCTCATGCCTCAATTCTTAAGTGGATAGCCTACTGGAAATCAGGAGCAGCAAGCACAAGGTGAAGGTTTTATAGATTACTTGAGAGAGTACTAGTCATTAGGTGATGAATTTCATGCTGCCATGGCATTGTAGGACTTTTGCACTATCAAGTACAAAAATAGAACCAAGAACAATAACAGAGGACAAAAAAATCAGGATTTGTAGTGCAACGTTGGGAAATTCTCCATGCCTTCCTTTGATGGGTCCAGTAAGTGCACAGCCAGAGCTTGGGTGCAGAAGTTGGTTACTTCCAGCGTAACCCCTTGCTAGAGACAAAGGCAATCAAGTATGCTACGATACACTTGGAGGGTGAAGCACATGAGTGGTGGTATGATGGGCTTGTCACATTGGGACATGCCAACATCGCTTCCTATCTGGATTTCACACAGAATTTGATGGATAGATTTGATCAGAAGGATCTAGAGCTACACTTCCAAGAGCTAGCACAGCTTAGACAAAGTGGATCAGTGGATGCCTACATTTCTGAGTTCTAGCATTTGGCAGTTATGGTGACTGACATCTCAGAGCACATATTAATCATGCTCTTCATTGAAGGTCTTTCTGAGCCACTCTGTGGTTGGACTAAGGCTTTCAAATTAGACTCATTGCAGGATGCGATCATCTAGGATAGAGACATGGAGCATTCCAAACCTACGAATAAAGCCCTTCTAAACCCTTCATTCCATAGAAGAGTAAGGGTAAGAAGCCTATCTAGAAGGAGGTGTTGATGTGATTTTTGTGACCGCACCAATCAGCAGAACAAAGTATCCAAAGGCTACTCCATTCTCTCTTGATCAAAGTATTTCGTACGCTAAGATTGCGAGAGAGATCATACGTTCAACTCCAAGGTTCCGATAATGCGATGGAATACCCTCAGTTGGTTCATTGTGATTTGTTGTTTACACGAGGGGACTTACACAATTGTTAGAAGTTTGCAGCTAACAATAGGTTAATGATGAAAGGGGATTTTCGTGCAATACGGATGATTTGGCGATGAGGTACATGTTTCCTATACTAACCAGAAATGTATTGAATTGAAATAAGCGCAGGGTTTAGAAAGTCTAAGTTCTATCCTAAAATAGGACGTAGGATCAATCTCAGCAAACCTCAACCAGACTTTGCTTCGCCTCGTGTTGGACAGCCTCTACAAAGCCGGTGCAATCTTCAAGGGAGTAGCAATGAGTGTTCAAGTTACAATTCAGCATAAAGACACCATCAAGACAACGCATGCCAAGACATGAATCATAACCGAAGTTAAGCTTATAAAATGTTCCAATTGACCACACAAGGCCAACTTGTCATCAACAAGCTGCTAGTGGTATGGATTAAAACGAAGCTGCCTTGATCAAATGCCACAATCCATAATTAACATCTACTTGCATGAAAATGAAAAGTACTTTAATTTAAGCTACTACTTGAAGTAGTTCAAGGACGAAGAAATCTTGCTAGCTGCTCATAACAAAAGATGAATTCACCATCAATGAAAGCTATTTTTATTATGATAGTTTTCACAACAACTTCTTACAAAGTTCTCAAGGGAAAACTTTCCTTCTCCAAACTATGCTAAGCTATCACAACTATACTATCAGTCTCTCTAATCTATTCTCTGATCTAATGAATAAGACAAATGAGGGGGGATGCCCCTTTATAGATGGCCCAGTCCAATGGACGGCTCAGATTACAATCGGCTGGATGGCCCAGATCGTGCCACCTCATCACTAAACAAGATTCACCCTAAAAACCGCCACCAAGAGGAGTGGAGTAATAAATGAACAGTGGATCCTCCACTCACTCTCAAAATAGCAAAGCAATTAATGTCTACTATCAATCCTCCAGAAAGGCATTTCTGTTCTCCTTCTCCTTGGCCGCAAAATCAATGAACCTGGTCAGCACAGCTTCAACCTCCTGAATTGAAATAGGCGGGATATGATCAAGATGAAACTCAAGTACTGTCACCATCTTCCCATGTCGAGTGCAAGACTTCCTCCAAGTGGTCAAAGCATCCTGGGTATTCTGAATCAGGCTGGAGAAAGTCGAAGTGTTCTCAAAGTCATCCTGCACAAAAGTCTTCACCTCTAAAAAGAAAGGCGTCAATCCACTCCTCAAACTGTCCGTAGTTACTTCCTCTGAAGTCAATCTCCTAGCAAAGATAGCCTCAAGCGTGTTCAAGACTCCATCTATAATATTCCTCATGGCCTTTCTGACTCTGGCTGAATCTGCCTGTGCTGCATCAAAGAATCCTCAACCTGTGACAACTGAAGAATACCAGCTGGTGAAATCATACCTAGCACCTTCCTGAATGACGCCTCCCTCAACCAAAGTTTGTAAGGGAGTATGCATCAAAGCCTCTAGACGCTGAACAACCCTATTCTGATAGATGTGAGCATCGCCCCAAGCCTGATCAACTGCATCCATCCGTGCCATAATGCTGGAAACTTGCTGATAAGCATGAGCAAGATCTTCCATAAACTTTTATGTCCCAGCACGAATGCTAGCAACCCACTTATCTGCTTCTTGTGCCATCTTTCTCAAATCTTCCAAGCCGCTAACTGATTCTCTAGGAAACTCAGCTGGAAGCTCAATTGCTAGATTCTCCTGCCCACAAGGACGAGACAAGTGTTGTACGTATCCTATCAAAGTCTTGTGCTCCCTCTTTAATTTCTTGTATTTGCCTTCAGTCTGGAGCAATCTGTTCTTGAGTGCCTGGTAGGAGTTATCACACTCTTCAATTATTTGTGCTCCCGTGGGGCGATCTAACTCCATGGTGGCAATCACATAATTTTCTGGAACAGCCTCATCTCGATCACACTCAACCCTTGGCACAACCATGTGAAGGGTGCGAGAGCCATCCTCATCTTTTGAAATCTTCGAAAACTTCCTAGCCCTCTTCTTTGTCAAAGGCGCACTGATCCTGCTTAGGAATTCCTCCATCTCAACCGTTGGATCAGTCTCTTCAATGGGGCTCCTCCTCATCCTATCTCTAAGCCAATCTGGTACTACCAACTGTAGGTCGGAAATAACAAATGGCTGCTCGTTCCTTGCTTCTTCTTCATGAACCTCTTCTCTAACTTCATCCTGACGAGGCTCACCAACTTCTACAAGCTGAGTATCTCCTGAACCTTGGGCCTCCTGCCCTATAACAATGTCATCCTCCAATGCCGCCTCAATCTCCTATTGGAAGCGTGTATTTGTAGCAGTTTCTTCATCCTCTTCCTGCTGATTATCTTTGGTAGGTGCGTTGACACTCTGGCCAATAGACTCCCTTCGTGGCGGCTGATTTGCATCCTATAATTCTTGTTCCTTATTCAACATATTCCTCTAATCGGAAAATAGTGAGACTTCCTGTATACTTGGAGAACGTGTCTCCAATGGCGTAGGTGATGCTATCTCGATTCTCGGAGGCTCTGGCTGAATTGGCTCTCTCCTTCGTGACTCTAGAGCTTGAGCAACCTGCTTCTTATTTGTAGTAGTTGGCGACCTATGATCTCCCATCAAGTTGTAAGTAAGGGGAATGGATCTGCCTTTAAGCCTATTCACATGCCTCTCGACCCATCCTCTGGTGAATGTCAGGACTGGTATTCCAAGTGTATCCAAATCCGCAATCTCTGGCTCCGACCAATCTGGAAGTGGGAGTGGTGTATCCCTCACTGTCTCATAATCTAGATGAAGAACATTCATATCCTCATCTACCTGGTCCGACACTAGAATAATCTCGCACTCCCTGATCATGCCCAAAGGTAATCTTGAAAACATCCTTTTTCTTACCTAAGCTTCATCCAATGCACCAGCCAAGTAATCTTCAATATTTGCCTTATGCCTGAACTCCTCTGATAGTATCCATCTGATATTTCTGTGAGGATCATAATACTGCCTACTGGTGTGATAAGAAAGGTGGAAAAACTGAAGCTCATTTTCAGCTTCCTTGGCTGCCTACAGTGAAGGACACACTTCATTTGAATTTCCCATTATGATCGGGAAGTCAAGTCCTCCCTTCTTTTTATTCTGAATTTTATCATAAGCAATGAGTTGCCTAGATATTTCTAACATCAAGATCCTGTTTGTAGGGTATTTGGGCAGCCTATATGGATATGAAGAAAACCCTTGCAGCCTAATGTAAGTAAATTTTGGAAATTGGATAAACCAACAACCGTACCTTTCTATCAACTGTACCTTTCTATCAACTCCTAAGCTTCCTTGGAGATCCTGTGATGAGTCCTTTGCAGAAGTGATCTCGTTATGTGCATGGTGAAGGCATCATTGACTCTCTTGTAATGAGATGTGCTCGTCAAGTGCAACTACGGACAAGCCTCATGAATCTTGAACTGATGAGAGCCACATCCAATCAGCTCCTTGTATGATATTCCTCTGTACTTCGTTATACGAGCCAACATGTATATAATGCACGAGCCCATGTAAAATGTCTTCATTCTCCTCAAACTCCAGAGCTGCTCGTGCAAATTATCACTAATCATCACCGCCCAATTAATGAACTCCTTTCCTTCCAGCACAAGGTTGATATAATAGAACATCCACAGCTCAAAGATGAACGCCTGGGGACATCCTCTGACTCTGCTGAGCATCATAATCAAATCACAATATTCCTGTTTCAGATCATCTGAGATTATCTTCTTTGGAAACTTCGTGCAAGTGGGCTTGGGCTTGTTCATCAAACGAGAGTTAATCATATCAGCACATCTATCAAATGTAGAAGCATACATACGCTCAACACGTTCTCTCGTTTTGTAGATCATCTTCTCATGTGAAGGAATTCCAAATGCTTCGCCAATAGCTGCAGGCATGAGGTTGGCGAACAACTTGCCATCCGGTGAAGTGATAGTCCTTCGGTCTGGGTTGTAGTAGTTAGCACACTCCATGATCAACTCCAGACACTGAATTGCTGGTGGAAAACCAATAGTTGCATATAGTCCACTGCTGACAATATTGTGAGAAGTGATCGAAGGACGATGGCCTCCAATTCCCATCATTCAACATTTGAAAGCTTCCATATTGAAAGAGCCCAAGTTCGTATCAGCCAACTTGCCCATCTTCGAAGAGAACTTTGATTCCGGCAGGAAAGACTTGCTCAGCTTCTTGATCACAGCCTATCTGGACGCATTTGCCTTGCTGGATTCAGCATTGCTTTCCTTGCCAGTCGCCCTTACTTCAGCCATTCTGCAAAAACAAAAGATAGTCATCAGCAATTTAACTTAGAAAAATAAAATCACAACGGGGCTGCCAGCAAATTTTCGAAATGAGAAGCTGCAGCACTAAATTCCAACTTCAAACCTCAACTTCTCCTGCAACAACTTCGAACTTTCAATACTTAGAGAATTCACTTGCAATAATAAAGCTTCAGCACTTAGAAGAAAAAAATCGGCCAACTTCACTTCAGCCACTTTAGACTTCTTCAAACTCGCACTCTTCTTCACACTACAATTTCTTCACCTCAGAGCATCAAAGTCAACCTTGCCAGCTAATGGAGAAAAATGAACAAACTCACAACTCATATAGCCAAGTCGATTTCTAGAAGAAACCAATTTTAGAAAGAATTCGAATTTCCCTCCTCAAGCAGCTGCAACACTTAACATCTGGCATCTGGAATATTTTGACCTTCTAGAATTTCAAGAAGATTCATCTCCACTAGTCTAGGCGTATTTCATTTTAGCATTTAAAATCATCTTTTGAAAATATTAACTTCAACTGCACCCTCTTTAAGAAATTTATTTCACCAGCTAAGGTACTGACACTTTGATTTCATCCATTTCTGGTTCGAGAAGATCATTCTCATGATGAATTTGATCAAATTCATCTAGGCAATTAATTTCAAATTCACCATTCAAGGCATTTCATCTTCAAAAAGAACACTTATATTCCTTACCTTAGAAAATTTTAAATTTTCCTTAGGAAATTCATCAATCAGATGCCCATCAAAAATCTTCATCTCAAAATCCTTGGCAAGGTGTAGAAAATCTTAAAATCCATTCCTTGTCAAAGATGTCCAGGACCCAAAAGAAAATTCCCTTCAAAAAGCGTCAAATTCATGTGTCTACAAACAAAGGGGTTCATTTAATTTTTGAATTTTATACCTTAGGAAAATATTTTATCATCAAGTTTATCTTCATTCTTCATCTCTGGGCGTATTTTCTTGCTTTGCCTTGACAATTTTCATCAATCTCATGAAGCTAGCACATTCTGACTCCTTCTTGTTAATTTATCCATGCCTTAGCAAATTTCATCACCCTCTGAACATGGGCGCATATGAGGGGTCTAGAAGGATTTTCAATTTTTCCTTAGATATTTTCCTCCCATTCATCACACTTAGCATTTTATTCACCACTATCTCTCTTCACTTTAGGCGCATTTTGCTTGGGGTGGAGGAATTAACAACACTTATCAATTTTTTCCTAGAATCATCTTGAACTTGGACGCATTTTGCATGTCCAGGAGGAATTGACACCTTAGCACATGTCTTAACTTTACTTCTAGCATGGGCGCATTCAAGGGGTCAAGGAGGAAATTTGACTCTTTTTGTCTTTTTCCTAACTCACTTGGGCGCATTTGGCATGTCTAGGAGGAATTGACGCCTTAGCACATGTCTTAACTTTACTACTAACATGGGCGCATTCAAGGGGTCAAGGAGGAATACCCCAACACCTTGGTTACTTTTTCCTTCACACATGCTGGAGATGGGCACATTTGGAGGGTCAAGGAGGAATTTTATCAACACTTAGAAATATTTTTCATGTCCTCCATGACTAGATAACTTGGGCACATTTCATGACCCCAGAAGGAATTAGCAACACTTAGAAATTTTTCTAGAGCCCTTTCATCATGGGCGCATTTGACTAGTCAAGCAGGAATATCCAATGCCTTGGTTACTTCTTCCTTCACACATGTTGGAGATGGGCGCATTTAGGGGATGGTGAAGGAAATTTACAATACTTAGACAAATTTTCTTCATAGCTTCTTCTCCTTGAGGACGCATTTAGGGGGCTGAGCAAGAATATCTCATGCCTTAAACAATTTTTCATAGCTTCTTCTCCTTGAGGGCACATTTAGGGGGCTGAGCAGGAATTTTAACATTTGAAACTTTTTCCATGCTTCTGCCAGTCTCATCTTGGGTGCATTTCACAGGGGGTGAAGGAATTTGTTCAGACTTAGACATTTTTATTTAGTAAGTTTCCGGTTTTCACTCTTCTGAAGCTTGAATTGATCTAAAATTTTAACCACAGGATCCTCATGACCTAGTTAATCTGTTCACACTACCATCTTGTGTTGACTTGCTATCTATAACATGTTTCTGGAGTTGATTTACTATTTATAGTAACTGCTTAATTTCAGGACTTCTGCAACTCCGTTTACCTTGAAATCTGACTGGTGTGATCCTCATAGGATGAATTGCCTGTTCACACTGGTGCCTGCTGCTAACTTGCTATTTATAGCATGTTTCTGGAGTGCCTTACTATAAACAGTAAGTGTTCAGATTGCCTTCAAATTTCACTAGTGGAATCCTTGAAAGATACTGATTGCAGTGGGATACACTAGTTTTGGAGATTCTGGCGTTTGACCCCTCATTTTAGGTCCCGAAGCTGGAAACCCTAATTTGACTTGCATGTTGCTTAAATGATCTCTGTTTGACCCCGTTTCTGTTGTGTGTTGCCCTGTTCGTGATACTGAAGTGTTGGGCAGTTGCCGGAGTGATCCCGCTAAAAATAGTAAGTCCCTGAAAAAGTGACCAACTCTGCTTGCATGCCACATCACTGCGTAGCTCTTGAAAAACCCATAAAGAATAACCTAACATGTGTTGAAAATTCTTGCATGCAAACCCTAAAAATAGCCTCTGAAGACAACTCTTGAAAAAGGTCCTGATCCTAGTTTGCATGTCATACCATTGCGAAACTTTCGAAAAACCCACAAAGAATATCCAAACATGCGTAGAAATTTCCAACATGCAAACCCTAAAAATAGCCTCTGAAGTGAAGACTGCTGAAAGTTATCATCTCATCTTGCATGTTATATCATCGTGTAGGTCTCAGAAAACCTAAAAATATTCTTCAGACATGCATTGAAAAACTTCTCATGTAAACCCTAAAATCAGCCTCTGAAGGTGATACTTGCTAAAAATAGAAAGTTGTTCGTTTCAGCTCAAAATTTGCAGGTAAATAGCTTGACGTGCTCTGGATGCAGTGTAACAATTAGAACTTCAAAAGTGCTAAGAGAATGCCCCAAATTAGGTACTTACTAAAAATAGTAAGTTGTCAGAATTCAATGAAATTGGATAGTATTTTGAAGATGAAATGGAAGCCAAAAGAGTCGTTCGAGGTTGGTCAAGTGAGCAGAGACATTATACTTCGACACCAGTGGAGAATTGTAATACCTCTGCAGATTCCAGAGGCGGGAATCCTGTCAGGATGGCAGCACGCCACACAGGTGTCCGCACGTCGTGCTCGCGTCCCCAACAGAAATTCCCCCTCCGACACTATAGAAAGCCACCAAATGGATGGAAAGCAGACAGAGGATGTGGAATAGCATCGTCGGGTTTCATTTTTCTAAGATAAGGGGTGTAAATAGAAAATTCGCAAGGGGTGCAAATTCACACAATTACATTTTCCCCCCACTTTAGCGAGAATATGTGCTACCAAATGCGAGGTAAAGTAGATCGAAAGAGTTTAAAGAAAGTATACCTGAACCGTCGAAGAAGCAGACTACAATTTGACACACCCAAATGCTTAGGAAGAGGAGATGGCTCCACAGGTACTCGGTCCTGAGGAGAGTTGAACAAATGCGTCGTAGGTCCATAAACTTACGGAAGGTAAAGAAATGGCTTTGTAGGTGCTTAGTCCTACAGAGTTGAACAAAGAGATCTCGTAGGATGAAAGAAATTTACTGGTCCTTGAACTTGCAAAGGAGGCGCCCCAGGTGCTCGATCCTAAGGGAAGTCTGATGTGAGAGGCTCCGCAGAGTTTAACAGGCCCTTACAGGTGCTCGGTCCTGCAAGGTTGATTGAAAAGCAGCTTCACAGGTGCTCCTGCAAAGCAACATGTTAATTTATAGACAAAACATGTTAGATAGAAAAAAGCCACGTAGGTAGACAGACAGTCACACATACAGTCAACAACTGAAGGAGGAGCTTTCAAAGGGGTCCCTTGGGAACCCTTCAAAAGAAAAGGGGTCCACTCAAGGGACACTTTGTTTGAAAAGCAATAACATTTTTTAAAAGCGATAACATTTTTCGCCAATGATTCTAGCATCAAGGAATCCTTTTGAAAGATTTATTTCATCAAGGAATTTGAAAGAAAGAATACTCCCTCGCGAGGGAAAGTTTTCAAAATTCTTCATCAAAAAAAGTACTCCCTTCTCGAAGGCAAGTTTTCAGATTCTATCTTACGAATCCACGATGAAAGAAAAGTTCCGCTAGGGGTCATTGTTGAAGAATGCGATTTTTGAAAATAAAGGATTTTTAGTGAGGGATTTGTTGGCCACCGAATACACCTTTTTGAAAATCAAAGCAGTATGATAGCCCCCCCTAGGGTGGTGCGTGCTAAACTCAAAGGCACATGACATCCTAAGGAGAGAAAAGCAAGAATGAAAGTGATGTGGCCAACGAAACATGACAAGATGTAACCATGGTAATGTTGTCACACACGCGAGGGACAACACATGAGCACCACAACATCACAAAGCAAGCAAAGAAAAGATAAAAAGAAAGGACAAACGACAACATAACAAACAAGAGATAGGGGGATCTAATATTTTGGGGTCAGAGCTACTCATAAATATAAATAGATAAGTATAATATAATATATATATGAACTGTCATCAATCCCCTATTATATCAAACCATGTAAAGAAAGGTACATGTAGACAAAAATAAAAATAAAAAATTGGGTCAACCTGGAAGGGAGGCCTAAATGCCCCCAACACTTTGCATCATCCCCAATTGTCGAAAATCAAGGCACAACAAAGAGAAGAATGATGTAACAAATAGAAGAAGTTTACGACACAAAACACTCCTATATCCAAGCACCTACAACGATGACAAGGGTCCTCCGGGAACATGTAAAACAAGCACGGGGGAAACACAACACACACACCAACCTAATCTATAGGTAAAGAAGAGGTTCCCTCCTAGTCCTCATCAACCAAGAGGTCGTCGTTCTCCCAATCTAGATCATTATAATGGGAAGGCGAACAAGCCTACAAGGGCAGAATAGCGAGGGGAGCACCCTCTGAATCTCTTGTGACAAGAGTCAAGGAAGAGGGCCCCTTAAGGTCTTCTTCGCTCAACTCCTGTGAGATAAACATCATTGGTTTTGCAAAAATTGCCGATAGAGCCATGACATCGTCTACCGAGTTGAACATGCACTTGACGAGAGTGCCATGTGTCAACTAAGCAAGTGATGAAGGAGTCGCCCGAGATTCACTGCCGACTTCACCGAAAGACTCAGGGGCAGTGACAAACTCTGAGGATGCCAGGACTGCCTCCATCACCAAGATGGTGCAAGCCAATGCAGAACCAACTTCCGAAGAAGGCGATCCCTTCTTCTGACCCCCATTAGAAGTAGGGTCATCCTCCAACTTGCACTTCATCGGGAGATGCGAGATCCCCACATATGAAGCAGAAGGCAAGGAAGAAGCAGAGAACACCACAATGGATACCACCAAGGTATTCAGCATATCCATGAGCTTGGGGAAAGGCGGGATGTCCGGAAGGGACATCAAAAGAAGAGGCTCAACCAAAGGAGCAATGAACACTTTGCACCCTTTTGGGGTGAGCATCATCCACGCTCACAAGGGAAGTTGAATGGAAGATCGAGGTGACAGGAACTGAATCAAAAGGGGCGAAAGAGGACATAGCCGAAGACACCGAAATAGGAGTTGTTGGCTCCCCTTCCTTCTACTGCAAAGCGGCCTACTCAGCGACCAAAGTCTTCCTCCGACACTTACACTCACATGCAATGCAGTTTCTTCGGCTCTGAGAGCTAGAGGCTGCAACTTGAGGAGGAGCAGAAGGCTCCTGTTCAATCATCGGAGTTTCCATCATAGCCATTTCCGGCAGAGGGAATGACTCCTGGACAGGAACAGGAGGAAGAGATGCAGGAGCAAAGGCAACAACAAGCAAAGAAGCAGACTCAAGCACCTCAGCGAAGGGCCTCTGCCCACTCACTACCTTAGAGGTAGGAGTAATAGGAGGCCGCGGAGGCCGAGACGCAGGGGCGACTCCACGGGGACCTTTCCTCTTACCGTACACAACGGGCCAAGGCACCATGGACAAGACGGGAATGTCGAACACCTGATGCTTGGCCTTCTGCCAAGAAAACACCAGCGGACTCCCCAAAAGACGCATAGGGGCGAAAGTCAATTACGTTGCAGTAGGGCGAGAAGCAGAGGCAGGTGGAACTACAAAGAGAGAAGAAGAAGGGCCCTGGGAAAACTTCTCCTTCTTTCGAGCGACGGAAGCAGCCTTATGTTGCACTATCATGGAAGCCTTAACTAAAATAGCATAGGGAGAAGGAGGGTAGGTCACTTTCGGCGCTATGCCCCCATTCTTGTATTTTACGTAAGTGCGATACAAGAGGTATGTCCTAGGAGGGAGCAGACCAACAAGGGCAGGTAGAAGTGATCGAGTGAGTAGCCTCCACATGCCAGCATCGATTTGTAATCGGTGTCGTGGACTACATGCAGAAAAACCTCATGAGAGAACTTTAATCATTTATGGATCATCGAGGGGACTGCGTTCATGGAAACTAGCCAAGGAATGCCCAACTTCACTCTAAACAAATTGGACCCCAAGATAATATCAAAGAGGGCATTCACAGTCTTGGGCCCAACCAAGACTGACAAGGTGATAGGACTGATGGGAGGAACGAAAATCCCATCATGTGTACGTATAGTGCTTTTAGACTCATCATACCCATCATTATGTAAGAAGTTTATTAACATGATCTCCTCCATGATAACATTAACCAGGCATGTAGGGTCAACGAGAACGCCAATTACAGTTTTCCCGTTGATACGTGCGGGAAAGTACAAAGGAGAGGGTTATCTATTAGCATTCATCAGCAAATCCTACCAAGTAAACATTATAGCAAGAGACCCACTTGCAAGCTGCACAAATGGGATGGGAAGATGCATGAAAGAAGCCATCTCTATGCACACTAGAAAGGACTTTCTTAGAAGCCCCCAAGGGTTTCACAATTAGACAATGACCTATTCAAAGGAGAGGGTTATCTATTAGCATTCATCAGCAAATCCTACCAAGTAAACATTATAGCAAGAGACCCACTTGCAAGCTGCACAGATGGGATGGGAAGATGCATGAAAGAAGCCATCTCTATGCACACTAGAAAGGACTTTCTTAGAAGCCCCCAAGGGTTTCACAATTAGACAATGACCTATTCAAGGTTTCATTTCACAATGTTAAGGGACTCTTCTAGCTACGCTGCTAGGGGTCGTAGGTTGCGTTGCGAGGCCAGGTGCCTTGCAATGTACACACCTAGAACACAAGAGAAGACTCCTTCAACCTTACGAAACGGAACCAACACAGTTCACGTCAAGTTCACCAAAATGTAGAGGGGGCCCAACTACTTAGGACCCTAGGTCACAGGAGGGTTTAGAACAATCAGCTGCCCTAATCTACCTCACGCTAAAGGACCGTCTAAAATAGGTTTGATATTTGAGGGGGTGAAAAAGAAGGACAACTAATCTGTCACTTTCCTTTTGTCAACTTGAGAGTTTAAGAAGTCAGGTTAGCAGGTTTTTGAAGTCCAAACTATAACTTAGGTAGCTCTCTGCCAAAGGACTCCAGTGCAGAAGACGGACGACAGCGTAGCGTGCTGGCATCCCAATCGAGCACTGGCGTCTGTATGGATAGGGAACATAAAGTACAATCTAGGAACCTAAAGAAACCTACTATCAACCCGACAAGTGTAGTTTGATACAATAACAAAGAATAGAAAATAACTAGGCTACTAAAATAGCAAGAAGAATACTTTAACTTGATAAATAAACTAATTATGAACAAAATGATGAGCAAGGGTAGTAGAAATCCAACTTACGGTTGGTCCGGCCTCCCGCAAGCTCCACATGAACGAAATACCTACACATAACAGAATGGGGAAAAATGTTGGGGCTATTTCGGGGCTTGCTGTAGTGAAACCCCCATTTTGGTTTTTCCCACCTCCACAGACAGCCAGAATAGCAACGATAGAGAAAGTACGATAAAGGATGTATTGGAATGAAATTACTACATGCTATGCTAACAACAATATGCTACAAAATCAATACAATGATGGTAAATGAATGGCTATCACCTTCCCAACAAGATGCTCTCAAGGCATGTGAAGGAAGATCTGAGCTCACAAGCTTGTGAATGCTAACGTTGCCGCAACAACGAGAGGAGTAAGACCAGTAGAGTGTCAACTTGGAGCTTCAACAATGGTGAAAGTGTTGTGAATGAAGAATAAAATGCTCAAGAAGTTCCAAGAAGATCAAATGAATGTCTAGAAGATCAATTGAATGATGAAATGGAAGCCAAAAGAGTTATTTGAGGTCGGTCAAGCGAGTAGAGACGTTACACTTCGACACCAACAGAGAATTGTAACGCCTCTGCATATTCCAAAGGCGGGAATCCTGTCAGGATGGCAACACGCCACACAGACGTTTGCGCACCAGGCTCGCGTCCTCGATAGAAATTCCCCCACCGACACTACAGACAGCCGCCAAATGGATGGAGAGCGGATGGACGTGGAATAGCATTGTTGGGTTTGACTTTTATAAGGTAAGGGGTGTAAATGGGGAATTCGCAAGGGATGCAAATTCACACCATTACAACTGGGTCGCTCACCTTAGTCATTTAATTAAATTACTTCTCCTTCACCAAATGGCTCATAAAAAATTCAATTTTCCCAATTAAATTGATTAAAAATAATATTTAATTAATTAGGTCATTCCCTTAGCCCTCCGACTTAGCCTACGGGAATAGGATAGGCTAACCAACACCATTAGGTGATCACTCCGAAAATGGGGACATGACATTACCTGCAACAATCCAACCAACTCCTCCTCAACATTCATATTCGTTGGTGTGAATATATGTCGTGTACCTAGTAATTTACCTTGCTAGGGACTTAGGGGACTTATTCACACGTTAAGTTTGCTTATGATATAAGATTTTTTCTAGAAGCCTTAGTTGTTATGTGTAGATCTTATCTTTCTAGATTTTAATGCTTGATTCCTAGGTTGCTAGGTTGTTAGCTATCTCATGTCATAGGATTAAGACACATGTCACAATCATGTTTAATCCTATTCCTCACCTTGCCTATATAAACAAGGTCATTGTACTCATATGTAACATACTTCATACCTCATCATCATTTTGATAGGTCTTAATATCAAGCAAGCTCATATTCTTGCATACCTTCTTGTAGAAGGAATTCATTGTTTTTGTAGGCGGTCTTGGGTATAGATCTAATATTCAACTCTTACAATATTTACAAGGTAGTAAAAGCAGTCCTCTTATTTGCAATTTTGAAAAAAACACAAAGATGCAGCAGTCTTTCTCTCCTCCAAGAAGCTAATAATGGAGAACATCCTGCACCATCCATATGAGCTTTTGGAGAACCGCATTACTTTAGATAAAAATGTTTGCAAGTATGAATTGGGTGCTCATGTGAATGGAACAAATAGGAGTGCTGAAATCCAATATTTAACTTCTAGGTCAAGATTTCAAAATTCCAGTCACCATCAAGGTTCCAAGGTCTCTCTACATCATAGTAACAATGTTTGTAGTGCTATAGATCAGGGTAGCCAAACTGTACTATCTTTCGTGTGTATTTTAACTCCACACCCATTTTCTTTGCCAGGCTGTTTTAATTATTATTTAAACAATTTTCCGGATCGCTCTACAAGTCACAGATTAGATACACCTACAAATTATGCGAAGGCAGAAATTAGAGAAAGTGGTAAACCCAAGCAAGTAATTGCCAATCTCTAGAAGCACCAACTATTATCCCAGAGCAAGTCAGAGCTTAATTCATATACCTAAGATGTTGACAAAGGAAGGATCTGCATGGTTTGGTTTTCATGATACAAAGAAACTATATTAGTTGTTCCGCTAAGGAAAGACAACTTGCTACCTTTCCTCCCTACTCTGAAATTTTTGATAGAAAACTAAGGTTATTTTGTAGGAATTTCAAAGCCTTCTTCAATCAAGAAAGGGTCTTAAAGATTTACTGAGTCTAAATTAGAACGTGTCACCCCCTTTAACTAACCAAATGACACAACAATGATTGGAATATTGGTGACTCTCTGGAATCCTGGAATAATGAACTAAATTTTCTCTTATATTATAGTTTTTTTTATCGAGCTAATATAATTATGAGGACAATAATAAACCCATCTAACAAAAAGAAGCTATTAGCATATCACTAGCTACAACATTCTAGACCACACCTTTGGCCATCTCAACATACCCATCCAACATAACTACATCATAACTTAAAAGTAATATAACAAGATAGCTTAGATAATTATGTTGATACATAGAAATCTCAAGAAAACTTAGAGGAGCACTTTATGATTCATAGAAGTTCTGCTAATAATGGTACATGCAATCTAGCCAATAATTCTGGTGATATTATGTTTAAATCTGAAAATTTGTAAAAGTCACACTTGAGAAACACATTGATGAATTTTGAACAAAAAAAGAGTGGATTAAACTCATTAATTCACACATGCAATGGATATGATGAATAAAAGGATGTCTCATGTTTTTATTAACGATAAACAGGTTTTGAAGGGTGCCTGAAACCCTGAACAAAAAGAGATAGTGGCAGTAAAGATATAACAATAGACTTCCCACCCAAACCCAACAAAAAATAAGTTGATTAATAGAACATCAACAGACCATCAACAAAAAGACACAGCCAGCACAAAAAATAGAAAAGCACACCAAACGGCCATTAGAGAAGTTCTTTAAGCATCTTTGCCGCATCCAAATCCTTTGACGCCACCCTATCATGCATCTCCATAATTTCCTCCACATCACGACCAGGAACCATTTTGCATTTCTTGGTTTTACTGCAAGTACGCACACTCGGCCCAACTTCCAAATCTGTGGTATGCATGTCCATAAAAACACTCTCCCCCCTTTCCTTAGTCATTTGTTCATCAAGCAGTCCTCTGCCAGTCAATTCCTTAACCTTCTGGTTGAGGAAGATCATACCTTTAGCTGAGGCCTCCAACTTCTCCTTGCTAATGTTAATAATTGTGTCCACATCCTTTTAGAGTTGCCTATTCTGTTTTTTCAGCAAAGCCATCCTCAAACCATAATCACTCTTCAAATTAGCAAGATCGTCTACCACACAACCAACACTGGAGTTCAACAACCTAGTAAGCCCGAATATAGAATCCTTCTCCTTGAGACTGTGCAAAGTGGAAATTTTGCAATGAGCGATGGTGTCGTGCTTGTTGTGGAGGTCTTGCACCTCTTGCACAAGCCACATTAGCAGATTGAACGAAATATCAGCCCCTTCTTTCACCAACCCAGATGCCTACTCAAAATCCATAGCCCCCCAAAACACAACCCTGCCCTAATGCGAACCAACCAAAGGATCCTCCTCTTGAAACTCCTCAAGGAAAAGCTTAGCCTTACCCCTATCCTTAGACTCTGAAACCTGAGCAGAGTCATCCACGTTAACCACAAAATTCCCCTTACCAACCATAGGGGACCCACCATCACCAGAATTCCTCATTCCATCACCCTGTATATTCTCCACCACCTAAAATTTTTCACCCACATCCTTTACATGGCCCTTGGCCTTCTTGCCACCAAAAATTCCATCCTCAGCTCCATCAACAAAGGCATCCTTCAGTTTGCATTTGACACACGAGAGGTTTGCCTTAGAAGTTGAGGGCTTCACACCTCCAGACGAAGGCGTGTAATCAAGGTTTGTATCATAGCCATTGGACCAACCCTCTGACTCCTCATCCATTTATGTCCCCTCACTCTCCAAAATCTCTTCAATCTGACATTTCCCACTCCCTTTCCCCTTCTTTTTAGAAACAGGGGACCGGGGAACTCGAGCAATACAATTAGCTTTGATAAAATCTACAATGAGCAACATCAAGCCCTCATGCAGAAAAGGGTTTCTAGGGTTCTTCCTAAAATTCAAATTCCTTCTTCCAGAGACATCAAAAGGTAAGACGGGAAGGACACAAGCTTACCATGGCGAAAGTAGTTCAACAACACAAAATGGTGACCATACAACACCGTGTATCTGCCATCCAGGGTGAAGTACCGCATCAGCGCCACCACAACATCCTGCCAGATGGGTTTTATCTTAGTCTTGTCATAACCCCCGCAGTCCAATCTGACCATTTTAGCTCATTCCCTATCCCTGAGAAAGTTTTGTCTAGCTGATTGCAAAATATTCTTATCCCTGTAGAATTTCCTGCCTTCCACCGACATACCCGTCACTTCTGCAATAAATTCTTCATTGATGGTAGTATCCCTACCAAACATACTCAGCACACGTCCATGCCATGCATCAACAAAATCCTTTGACACACTGGCCTTAAATCCATTCAACCTCTCCATGAAAGGAGTGACGCCTCCTCTCTACAAAATCTTCCAGACGTTGGCATTGGCTTTAATGTCATCACAAGACAGAGGCTTTGTTTTGTACCTATCCTCACCCATCATCAGAGCACTCGCAGAAAGAAACTGCAGAAAATGAGAGCAAAAGGCAAGAGGAAGATAAAAACCCAAAAAGCGTGTGGAGCAATCAAAGGCAGTACCAATAGATATAATGAAGAGGAGGCTTAAACAACTTAGCCGAGGAAGACCAAAAATTCCAATGAGTATCAACTGTGCGAAAAGTCTAATCAACCAGAGAAACTCATGATACCCATACATTCCAAAAGCCAAGGAGGTGGACACAACCAACGAGCTAATGTGAATCATTATGAATGAGGGTGCTTAAATCAATAGGTAGGACATCATTTACATCCCACGACCTCGCCAATTTCACCCCAAAATTTGCTAACCAATCAGCCACAGAATTTTCCTCTATATAGGCATGAGATATATAAATTTCATCAAATTCACCACTTAAAGAAATGGCATCCAAAATTAAATTTCTAATAGACCACGATGGGGGATACGCTTTCTTTAGGCAATTTATAATGTTTAGGGAATCCCCTTCTATCCAAAGTTTAGAAATCCCCAAGTCTCTAGCCAACTTGATGCTATGATAGGCTACAGTAGCTTCAGCAAAGTGGTTTTTCTGGATTCCTAAAGGGAGCGCCACCGCTAAAACAAACCTACCATTGTGATCTCGCAACACTCCCCCACAACCAGCAGGACCCGAATTACCTTTAGCTAAACCATCAAAGTTGACTTTGTACAAGCCAGGGGGAGGAGGAAACCAAACCACCCCATCCCTATCAAGATTAGCCTTCTTCAATGGTTTAGCAATATAACAAGAAAGTTTCCAATTGGTCACCACCGAGGCATCATAATCAGAAACATTCACTCTTCTAGGAATATCAATTTTGTCAACCGCCAGCTTGAAATTTTCCTTAATAGAAGAAACAATTTTGAAAAAAAGAGAGAAAGGAGAGAGGGAGGCATCCCTGAAAATTTTGTTGTTCCTCTCCTTCCAGAGACCCCAGAAAATATGTGGAAGCATGAGTGACCAAAGCAAAGCCAAAGAAAGATTAGTAGAAGGAGCACGCCATTGAAGCCATAGATCCCAAACCAATGCAGGAAAAATCCATTCCACACACCACAGATTGAGAAAGAGGGACCAAAGTTCCCTAGCAAAGTTACAGCCAATGAACAAATGATAACTGTCCTCCGCATCCATCATGCATAGGTAGCATCTGTTGGGCATGGAAAATCCCCTTTTCCACAGATTATTAATAGTTAAAATCTTGTCCTGCACTGTAAGCCACAAAAAAATATTGATCTTGGGGATGAGCCTCAAAGACCACACTAAACCCCATGGCGGCGTGGGACCCATAAGGTCATTACACAACTTAGACACAAAGGCCACCAAAAACATCCCATTTGGGAGCTGTCTCCAAATCACCATATCCCTTTGAGGAGAAACGAGTATGTGAATTCTAGAAAACTCATTATACAGATCCACCAGTGTCGAAAAGACCTCATGGATCTTCCTCCATTCCCCGTCTACAATATAGTTAGCCACATGACTCCCAAACTCACAAATGCATAGATCCCTCCAGGGGGCGCCCATTGAGAATCTCGCAACGGACAATGCCCAAACCACCAATCATCCCAAAAGAGGATATCATGACCATCCCCAACTGACCATTGCAAACCAGCAGAAATCACACCTCTAGATCTGATCAGTGAATTCCAGAAATAGGAGCCCGAAGGAGGAGAGAAATCCTCATTTAAAAAATCTTGAAATTTATCCACTTGAGCAAGATATTTAGAAGCCAGAATCTCCACCTAGTCCTTTTCACCACGAAGGAAATGCCAAAGCTGTTTGGCCACAAGACCCAAATTGAAAGGTTTAATTTTGCGCAGACCCAGACCCCCATGGCATTTAGACCGGCACACTTCCTCCCATGACAACAGGCTCAATCTCTTCTTGCACTCCACTCCCGACCAAAGAAACCTTCTCTGGATACATTCAATCTTCTCCCAAAATTTACGAGGCATCTAAAAGAGGTTGATAGCATACACCGGGAGATTTTGTAAAGTAGACTTGATGAGCACCAATTTGCCAGCCTGACTGAGTAAAGCACTTTTCCATCTAGCCAACTTCACATTACATTTATCAATCAAGCCATTCCAAAAGGAGTCATGAGACGAATTAGCTCCAAGAGGCAGACCAAGGTAAATCGATGGAAGAGAATCAACAAAACACTGAAGGATACCAACAATTCTCTGCTTTCTTCTATCCAGAGCATTGAGGAAGAAGATCGTGCTCTTAAGGAGGCTCACCAGTTGCCCAGACACCGCCTCATACTTCTGAAGAGTCAGCTTGATTGTCCTAGCTTCCACAATAGAAGCCTCACCCATAATCAAAGTGTCATCAACAAACTATTGATGTGCACAAGGGGGAAAAGAAGAAGAGGGTCTCAAACCCTTCAGGGCACCCGAAGAAAGCTTCAATTGTAGCAACCTACCCAGAGTTTCAGCCAGAACAATGAAGAGGAAGGGTGAAATTGGGTCACCCTGCCGCACCCCCAGGAGCTTTTGAAGAAATCCGAGGGAGAACCATTCACGAGAACAGAAAAGGAAACCGTAGAAATGAGGCTCCTAGCAAAGGAAAGGATCGCCTATGACCAACCACCTCAGCTGACAGGGAAATAAGAAAGTGATCAAACCCCAACCTTGTCAAGGCTGAAAGAGAGCAAGAAAAACGAGCCAACCACTCATGATCTGGACTAAAGCATTCCCCATCCAACGATTCGACCAAGTATACGAGGCACCACGCAGATCCACATCAAACAGAGCATTGTCATTTACAAAAGTCATTAAGTCAAATCTGCTCTCATCATCAATCTGAGAACCACCCAATTTATCATCAGAACTCAACAGAGTGTTGAAATTTCCCATAACCAACCAGTTCTCAGAGGGAAAATCAGCCTTGAAAGAACACAGATTCCCCCAAAAACGCTTTCGAGCACTTCTAACATTAGGAGCATAAATATTCAAAGCAACCCATGAAAATTCACTTATAGTATGGTAAAAGGAAGTAGCAATGTGGTTAGGGACCCCATAGATAGCCTTACCAACCACAACTTTCATATTCCAGAAAGTAGCTACGCCCCCAGAAGCACCATCCACATCAAAACCATGAAGGCCACACTCCTTAAAGAGTCTTTTCTTAAGACATTCCAACCTTTCAACAGGCATTTTCATTTCTTGAATCAAGATCACATCTAGTTTATGATCCCTCACTAGGTTAGCAAGGAGATCATGTTTGTGAGGGTTATTCAACCCTCGGATATTCCATGAAAGAATCTTCATAGAGGAGTTTGAGATGCTCCCTTCGGACACATCTCAAAAAGAGTTTTTTGGGAGCCATCGGCAATATCAACTTTACTTTCCTTCTCCCTACTTTGAAGCAAAGTGGGTCACCCTCTACCCCTTGGTTTCGACCCACAATCAGCCTTTGACCAATTCCTAGTTGCCACTCCTTGAGGTGACGAATTCTTCTTCCTATTTCTGGTCTTGACCGGAGAAAAAAGAGGATCCTTAACTTTTTGCGAGCATGTCATCCCACAATCGTTGATAGAAGAGGTGAGCACCAGATTTGAAAAATCCCCCAGTGGGTCCTGCAAAACCGCCTCCATACCACCCTTCTCCCTATCTCTAGGAGAAGTCACCAACATAGTTGGTTCCTTAACCGTCTCCACAACCTCAACTATTTTGGGATCATTAACAGCCTCCACCGGCTCATCTACTTTAATATCCCCCTCCCCAGAAGAAGGCAAAGCCTCCTCACCAACAACCACTTCCCTTTCTTCCACCAACTGAATATCCCTTGATGGGATCCGACCACCCTGAGAGGGAATAGCCTCAACAATCATCCCTTCCAGCACACCCTCTTCCTTACTAGAGATATTCAAAACCCTAACCTCCGAAGACACCTAAAGCTTAGCAGCCTCAACCCCCCCCTCAACACCAGCTTCTGAAACATTATGTTTCTCCTTCCATTCCATACGCAGCTAGGGTGTGGCAAGTTTTTAACGGGCATTTCTTTGCCCAATGCCCCACCTTTTTGCAGTGAAAACAAGCAAAGGGATTGGATTCATACTCGATCAATTGGTTCCAACCCCCCAGCTTCGAGTTAATGGTCACCCTTGCAGGTAGGTCCGCAGATTGATCTACAATCACA
Source organism: Sequoia sempervirens (assembly GCA_007258455.2). Taxonomy (NCBI): domain Eukaryota; kingdom Viridiplantae; phylum Streptophyta; class Pinopsida; order Cupressales; family Cupressaceae; genus Sequoia; species Sequoia sempervirens. The sequence goes on from VDFB02324912.1 coordinate 179,032, forward strand.
CAAAACCAGGCATAGACTAACCTCTTCCTGAAGGCAGTCATTTGATCAATACAAAGCAGCTTACCAAACATATTAGCAATGCCGACAAACACTTGCTCGTCCCAAAACTCCAAAGGCAAGGCAGGAAGCCTTACCCACACAGGGGCCAAAGAAAAAGAACAAGAACTCGGGTTAAAACCAGCCTCCCATTTCTTGAGAACCAAGGATGACTTACCGATCAACCACAGTCCGCCAGTAAGAACAACAACCATGTCCTCATTATAGGTAAAAGAGAATGAGAAAAAACCTTTCGCCATTGCAACTACTTCCACCTGGCCTTTTGTCCTCCATCGTTTAGAAGCAAGATTACGAACCAACTCAACATTAGGGCATGGCCCCATAAACTTTCCAACCAGAGTAAGGTTCATAAACACCAACCGGTTCTCAATAATGCAATCAGGAACCGACACCGAGTATTCTCCTGTAACCGGATTCGCCTGGAAGCTAACCAACACCGATGAGCTCTTCCCTTTAGGCTTAGCACCCAAAAGGCTAGACCAGCTCGGTCCATTTGATAGGACCTCTGCATGCTTATGTCCTTCACCATCAACACCTTTTCCAGGAATCTTCGAACATGGGGAAGAGGACAGGCTCACATTATGAGGAGGAAAGGCCCCCACACAATGTTTAGGAGGTTCGTCGCCCAAACCTAAAGAGTCTGGAACAAAAGACAGAAAAGAGGACCCACCATCAAAGCCCACAGCCCCACTACAGGCTGACAACTCCTCACCAGCAATGACAGCAACATTCGACCTACCACCATTACCACCAAGGGGAGAACCAAGATTTCCCACCCTTACAGAATTTTGAATGAACGCCAACCCACCAAAAGAGTCTCCCATCCGCCAAAAGTTTTGTTTGGCCCCAAGAATGTTAACTCCTAGTGATGCACATACTTCTAAAGGATGTCTCATGTTATCCATATGGAGCTTATTGATATAATCTATTATTTATGGAATGCACATAAATAAGTTGTGTAACGCTTGTGTTTGTTACTCATTTGCTTTTTGCAATCCTATTTATCTATGGAATTTAATTTTAACTCTCAACAGTTTATATCTGTATACTTGGTAAAAGAAAAAAATGGGGATAAATCTCAAGTTTCAACGGTTTTCCGTATCATGCGGTCAAACCTTGCTAACTCTGTAGGTTCAATTTTAAGGGTGCCTGCTGGAAACGGCAGGCCACCAGTTTAAGTATTGCTAGGATATTGGCAGGCTGTGCCTGTTACCTATATGTTCATGTGTCATAGCAGATCCCTCTCTGCAGTTGTGGAGGGAACAATCAGGGAGAAGGGGGTTCCCAATTTGTACTAGTTAAAAATCCTTTAAATGTTTGCTTAAGACATTTGCATACTTCATTAAACACCAAAGACCTTATAATCCAGTGCCGGCACAGGACTAGATATAAATTGTACAAAAGAAATACTTCTTAGAAAGATTCTTCATGGCATTATTTGGCGTGGTCTAGTGGCAAGGTAAAACAATTGCAATCATAATGAAACTGTTTCAAGTCTCAACCCCCACTCAGTTTAACCCACCCTAAGTGCTAAATAGCTCATGTCAATGTGGAATACACCCAGTTGAAGACAGGATGGAAGTGCCTGGCGTATTTTGCCAAATAAGCCCTCCTCAACTGTGACTTCTAATTGTAAGATTGATTGTGTATTCCCTAATTTAGTTGATGGTGTGGCAAGTGTTGCAACTTACCTATCATTCGGACATTTATAAAACTGGGACCCGAGTCAAAATCTGTGCATCGCAATTAGGTTGCCCACAACATGTAGCAAGATTGTGGTGTAATGATGTGTGCCATTCGAATCTAACCCGTGTTCATAAATATTTAGGATGACTGCCAAGCAAATCTCGGACAACATAAAGGGCAGCTCATAACCTCACCCAAGATTTTCCAAGAAAGTTTGGAAAAACAGTTCAAATTATACATACACGACGGGAAAAGCAATTATCATTTCACAGTTCACTCATCGAGGGATATTTATAGATCATTTTAGAGAAAATTTTTAGTCTAAGGTAATTAAAATTCTTTATATAAAATTTTGGGTCTAAAGTAGTGAAGGACGTTTATAGATCATTTATAGCTTCAACTTGACCCTAATTAATTCTTGAACAGAACAATAGCCTCTTCAATATACAGACAATTCAAGCCTTTAACAGATGATGATTAAATTACTCTGACCGCTCAATGTGCCCAAAATAAATGAAAAAAAGAAACAGAAAGAAGTAATGATGTAGGAAAAATAAAAACTCACCTCCTATCATCTTCGTGGTTTATTTCTGTTTCAAAGGATTAAAAATATCCACATAAAGTATATTCCCAGCATACAAATATGAAAAAACACCTCAGAACGCACAAATACCTGGTCGAAAACCAGACTTTTCGAGTGCCAAAGCGAATTGACAAGCAATCAATCTAGAATTTAAAGGCCTCGTAAAACATCGACGGCAGCACAGGACTCCAATAAATTGGGCTGAGAAGAAAGCACATCAGCCTTAACTTCAACCACTAATCGGAAGAGTCTTTTATCCAGTTTCTCATTGGCAATTATGTATGTAATCCAGAGAACTCGTGAATAAAACGCACCTGTATTTACAGGCAAGGAGAACTATGAAAGTCTATAATCATGCCATGAGTGGGTATGCTAATGTTAATTTTACAATTACGCACTCAACTGTATAAAAGGTGGCATAGCAGGCAAAAATAATGGCAAAATTTGGAGGGAAAAAAAGAGACAAACTAAAAGTATAATATTAAAAAAAATAATAATAATTCTTCTTTCTTCTTTTGTTTAAGTGTAAGAAAAGGAATTTCTTTGAAATTTAAAGGTATGCAAATAAAATTGAGAGTTTAGTTCATCAAATGTAGGATCTAGATTTTTGTTGCTTATATATGATTAATGTTCATATTGTTAATTACATTGTATTATAAAAAATAATAATAATAATTCTTTTTTCTTTTGTTTAAGTGTAAGAAAAGGAAGAATTTTCTTTGAAATTTAAAGGTATGTAAATAAAATTGAGAGTTTAGTTCATCATATGTAGGATCTAGATTTTTGTTGCTTATATATGATTAATGTTCATATTGTTAATTATATTGCATTATATAATGTATAAATAATAATTAGAATAATATTGAAGTAAGATAGTATCTAGCAACAAGGAGCAAAGAAACAAAAAACATAATAAAACCATGATTAATTGCAAATCTAGGTAGATCACAGTTTTTTATTCACAATTTTTACTCAAAAAATGGTGATTGATTATGAAATTGAAGTCAACAATTTTGACAGCGTGGGGGGCCTAGCTCAATTGGCTAAAGCATCATGTTAGAGGTCACAAGGTCTAGTCTCCCCCAAACCCGTGGTATCAGAGGGCGTGTTGCACCAGTGTCACTAGTCATGTGAAAAAAGCTTACCAAGTGCACTACAGTTTATAGGGGGGAAACTCGTGGTACTGGAGGGCATGTCACACCAGCATCACCCGTCACATGAAAAAACTGTATCGAGCACACTACAATTTATGGGGGGCCTACTCGATTCCTGTAGTCTAATTTTTTTTTAAAAAAAAAGTCAACAATTTTGACAAGGCTTTTCTAATACAATTGCATTCAAGTTGAAAAAAATGGTAAAAAAATGTTATCATAAACTTTAGCCTACCACCCAATTTTTCACCAACCTACAAAAAACTTATGTTATTTTTTGGGTATTTTGAGCAAATTTGTTCTAGTTTTGAGTTGTAAATAACTATGAGTGATAAACTTACCCCAATACTATCTAAGTCGAGTAGAACCTCACAAAGAAAACACTTTACAACACCCTAATCATGAATTTTTTGTCTAAAAATTGATAGTTATGTATTAGATGTCAATTGATGTAACACATTTCATTTTTAATTAATTGGAGTAGTTGGCTTCAAAATGTTTGTTTGAGACACTAGTTTGAGGTGTCACCTTTGTTGCTTCATCAACTTAGGCACCAAGCTTCCGCACTACAATGATTTGGAATGTACCCATTTTGCTTGATGGAGATATATGGCCATGGGGTTTATTAGGGTCAATGCCCAACTGATTGCTTATGATCATTTGTTATGGGAAAGGATTGTGCTCTTCTTATAGGCATGGATAAGTTATCTTAAGTTTGATAAGCTTACAATTAGTTAGAGACAAGAAAATCACATTCATTAATTTTGACATTAGATTTATTTGTTTTAGGAAATGAATTCATTGTCTTTTGTTATTTGGATTTCAAATATATTGAAGATACCATCTATATGTCAAGTACATCCTTAAAATATAATGTAGTTGTAACTTTCAAGATCCATATCCATTTATGTAAATTTTTTTGTTTACACTAGACCCTCATTTACCTAGTCATATGTTTATTATCCATTAATTTTTTGTCATTAAATAATTTTCATTTTTTTGATATTTTATTTCTTTTGATCTAACATAGGGAATTAGAGGATACTTGTATGTTTGGATTAGGGTGTCATCAACCTTGTAAGTTCTATGTTATTCAATTTGTTACAACATCCTTGTCAAGGTATCTCTAGGTGCCTAGGATGATATTGGAAAATGAATTATAAACATATTGGACACCTATATTTTGTAAATGCATTCATAAGGGATGAAGGGATCCATCAACAACAATAATTAATTACTCATGACAAAACTAATTATCACTTCAATTTGGGCACTTTGAAAGGAGAGAAAGTGACTCTTGGTATTCCATTTAGGTGATTGTTAGTTTCTCCAAGTTGGGCTATTGGAAAGGAGGAAAGAGTCATTTCTTGGGATGCCAAAGTGAATGACTTTACACATTCTAAAGAGAATTCTAAGGAGTGGGACACTTGGTTTTTGTGGGGATTTTGGGTTTCATGTTTTACAATAGTTTTTCCACCTCTTATTCAAGTGGAAACTCCTAGTAGTATCCTTCTTCCAAAATTCCTATATATTGGAGCCTTGGGATGGTGGCAAGATGTATTTTTTTGGTTGTTTTCATTGAAAGTTTCTAGGTAAACAAGCGTTGTTAAATTGAAGACAAAGGAGGAGTGACAGAAGTGTGTTTCTTTTTAATCTTGTTTAAAGAAGATAATACATACTTGGCCTCTCTTCTTGGTGGATTTTTTCCCCACAAGGGTTTCTCTATGTAAATCTTGTGTAATGTATTGTTCTCATGTCATTTGTTGATTCTAATTCCTAACTCTATTAATTATATTTGTGTAAGTGCATGGAAATGGTATACAAAAAGTGGGTCAAAAGTGGCCACTTTTTTTTTTGTTGAAATCAGCTAAACCTAAACTTGGGTGAGTAGTTTGGGAAGTATGCACTCAAAATTTGAATATATAACAAGAACAAGAATTTTATTACTTTGAATATAGTTTCTAAATAACTAATTTTTTTTAAAAATAGTTAATACTAAGAGGGTGAAATGTTGTGCACACATAAAAATGTTCTTTTTTTTCTCAAAACATAACATAATGTTTGATGTGTGCCCCCTTTTTTATGTTGCATTCAGTATTTTCATAAACTAAATGGTAGAAATATAGTTAAGAGTGAGTACTAGAAGTTGTGTATTTTTTTGTAATTTTTTATTGAATAATTTTTTTTGTGATTTTTTAAACTAGATGCATCCTAAAAAAATATGTCATTGAGCATGTGTGTCATATAAGTTCTACAAAAATAATTGATTTTTTTATGTATAAATAATGAAATGTAGAGCAATCTTTTTTTTTCAAATTTTGAAAAATGGATCAAAAGCTATAAAGAAAAATCAATACATATGTATTTGAGGAAAATATAAACATTAGTAAAAGAAACTAAAAATAAACAAGTTAATGTATTTTAAATTAAAATATATATGTGGTTAAAAAGTTAAGAATTTATGTAATATTTTAGTGACAATTTTTCAAAATATCGCTATATAATGTGCAAACCTTATGATGTGCAAGTTTTAAAACATTATTGGAAGTGAAAAACACGTGAAATGGGGGAAAGTTAATAGTCTAGGCCTTTAGTTAATTGTCCAAACCAATTTCCAAGCCAACATTGGCAAGAAAAAATGTTGTTTGTGAACATGAGTACTTTATGTAACACACTTGTGTTATATAATTTACGAGCACATTTGTAAAGCTATTATCTCCCTTTCCCTCTTCGTATCTCTCCCATTCTCTATCTTAATCTATCCATTGTCTCTCTAACTCCATCTATCTTTACCTGACACTCTCTCTCCCCCTTTATTTATATCTCCATCCTATCTATCTCTCTATTTATACCTCTCTCTATCACTCTATCTTTGTCTCACTCCCCTATATATTTCTTTCTATTTCTCCCTCTCCCTCCCTCTCCACACCTCAATCTCATTCTCTCTCTCTATCCATCTAGATCCCTCTCTCTTTCTCTATAGTTCTCCCTCTCCCTCCCTCTCTATGTATCACTCTCACTTTATTTGTCTATCTCTACCTCTTTCTTTATCTCTTATACATACATACATACATACATATATACATATATATACATGCGTATGTATGTATGTATATATATGTATATATGTATGTATGTATGTATGCATGTATATATGTATATGTATATATGTATATGTATGTATGTATGTATATATTACCTCTATACATGTCTCTCCCTCTCCCTCTTTATGTGTATATATCCCTTTATATTTTAATATATCTCTCTGACTATCACTTTATGTCTCTCTCCATCTCTTTTTCTCTCTATCCCTCTCCCTCCACCTCCCCTTACATCTATTTCTATCTCTCTCATCATTTCTCTATGGTTTT
>VDFB02324913.1:0-58373 GCA_007258455.2 Sequoia sempervirens
CCACTAAAGGCTCAACATGATTTCCTCAATTCTACTAATTAGGCAATCTATTTCCTCTGATTGATCAATCAACATCCTTAATTGATTCAATCATAGAAGCTAACTAAGTAATCTAATTCCTCTTAACATCTTTCAACCATTTATTAGGATTTTCTACTACGCGATCTCAATTTTTCATCTCAAAAAATAAAATCTATATAACAATCCTCTTCATCCTCAAAAATGATTGAAGAATTGACATCTTTTGCACAACGAATTAATGTTGAATTGACAATTAATTTCACACAAGCTTTTACACACATCTTCGATCAACATCAATGCACATTTGGAGCTTTTTGCAACGCATAAATGGAGGCTTCACATTGATACAATGATCCAACATCATTTACAAATACACTTCGACATGAGATGGGTAACTATATTAGTTAATTGAATTCTTTGTATGTTCTTTGATTGCATTGCTTTAGTTCATTGAATTTAGTAATCTCATATCATTCATTTCATGAGTAATGGGTATGAATCTTAATCTTTTGTTTGAATTAGATTAGTTGAATTCATTCATTTTGATTTCTTTACTCTTATCGATTTCCCCCTTACAGATTTTGGCACACCCAGTGAGACCTTGGTCCCTGAACTAACCTTTTTTATGAGTTTTAATTGAGCAGTTGTAGGTTTCGAAATTCAGATGCACTTTCCAGAAACGCACTTGAAAATTTTTAATGCAAAAGCTACTAGAGATTCACGCGGTTGCTCCATTGTTTCTATCGTAGTTTCCTTTTTTTAACCACTTTTGAATTTTCTGACCACTTTTGCTTTAGAAACAAGGTCACTTTTGAAAATGATGACCACAGTTGCATAGAAACAGGATTGCTTTTGAATTTTCTAACTGCATTTGCTAAAAATAACAGGGTCACTTTTGAAAATTAATTTATGCTTTTGCTCTGTCATTTTTTATTTGAAAATATGAAAGTATTTTTTTTATTTCTAACGTTAATAGGTGGTTGTTTAATATGTTTTTATGTTTGATAACTTTATTTGTGTAGCTTTTGTAGGGATATGGTACACTTTACAACAAGAACAAATAACACTTTATTTGCAAAGAAGGCGAACGGTCCAAGTCCAACTCTATAAAAGCTTTTGTAGTTTAGGAAAAACCTTTGATTTGGTGCTTAACAAATGAACCCCACAACTTGCACACTTTTGATTTGGTGCTTTAAAAAGAACTTTTCAAAAGCTTTCTAGTTTAGGGAAAATTTTCGATTTGGTTCTATAAAAATGAACCCCACAACTTGTACGCTTTTGATTTGGTGCTTTAAAAAGAACTTTTCAAAAAAATTCTAGTTTAGGGAAATTTTTCAATCTGGTTCTATAAATATGAACCCCACAACTTGCACACTTTCGATTTGGTGCTTTAAAAATAACTTTATAAAATATTTCTAGTTTAGAGAAATTTTTCAATTTGGTGCTTAACAAATGAACCCCACAACTTGCATGCTTTCAATTTGGTGTTCTAAAATAAACTTTCAAAAGCTTTCATAGATAGGAACAACACTTCATTTTTGGTACTCGTAAAATGAAACGCTTTATTTTGGACCAAACGCTACCATTCTTGTTGAAAAATGTACGATATTTCTTTTTTTTTACCACATTAAGACAAGGTTACTAGAAACACTCAAGTTGGTGCTTAAAACTGGACAAATACATTCTGACTTGCATACTACTATCTATTTGTTTGAAATCCAGAACACTTGAAATTTGGTGCACATAAAAACAAATTGCTATCTTGTTTACACTTTAATTATTTTTTTGGATAGCATCGCTCGAGGAGCTTAAAAAGAATATTGCAATGAACTGTATATTGTGTTTTCCGTGTTTGGAAAACTAAGTGTCTATCCTCTCCCCTCGCGTCTTTTAGCAATCTTGGGTGACAAAAATTATTTTGAGTTTTGCACTTGTTTCATTTCAAGCATTACCTTTAGAGGGCATGCCTTTGAGACACATCCTGCATTCAAAAACTCAAAGGTGACTCAAATCGGTTTTTCACTTAGGCCGTTATTTAAATGGTCAAGGTTAAATGCCAAATGACTTAATCGACGATTACTTTTCCATCAGTGTCATTCATGAAAGGGGAGGTTCCATTCTGTATATAGAGCCCTGAGTAAGTTGGTTAAAGCCTTAAGTAGCTTGTTGGACGCTAGTGAAGTGTTGGATCCCCTAAGAATGACTAAGAACCAATGTACTAGATACCTTTTTAGCCAAAACATTCTTTGAAAGTGGTGCATCAAAACTTTGATCCTGAGAAGTTACTTACCAAGTCTTATTTATGGATGAGATTAAAACACTCTCCATAAGTTGCATGTAAAATCATCACTTTGAGGCATGAGGTAAGCCCACCTAAAATAACGTGCCCATCTCTAGGTTGTAAATTTTCTTCATGAAATTGCCAAAAAAATTGGTTACTTTGGACATCAAACACTTTGCTTGATTTAAAATGAACACATTAAAACAAGCATTGAACATGGTTATCGAAACTCAAACCCTTTGGACTTAGTGTGAATGCCTTTGAAAAATGCCCTATGTTTGCACTCCTTAAAAGATATCTTAAACAAAAATCTTTAAAGGATTTTGAATATTTACGCTTACATTTCAAGTCACATTAAGAACTGTGAACACCAAAAAAGTAACCCTTCTACTTTTTCTCACTCATTTGGGTTCTCCTTGTGATTTTTGGCTTAATATTACCTTGATTTAATGTTGTAATGTGAATAACACATCCACATTAGGTCTTGGTCCCTTGCAAGCTGAATAAAATGCATTTATCAATGTCTTGTAAAGGTGTTGTAAAATGTTGTAAAAGACTTTCACACTTTTCTAGACTTTTATTAAGCATTTAAGTCTAATGGACCTACTTTTCCCTTGATGCAATATTGTAAAATATATTTAATTTCATTCTCACATTAATCTAGAAGGCTTGTAAATTAAACCTGATTATAATCTAGTGTTGTAATGTGCTTTACACATTCACATTGGATGTTGTGCCTTTCTAGGCTATGTGGACCTCATTTTAATGTTGTAGAGTGTATTTAATCACACTTTCACATTTAACTTTGTGTCCCTAGCCCTAATCATCCTTTATATCATCATTAATAGGCCCCTATGACCCCATATTGTGCATCCTGAGGGTTATTTTGATCAAAAACCCGACTAGATCAACATAAGAGCTTAATTTCTTCATTCCCCAACATCCTAGCTGGCAAAAGAGCCCCTATGGGACCCATTCACCACTTTGGGTGAACGAGTCCCATTCAGGTGGGACTCATTCACCCAAGATGGCAAATGATTCCCATTTGGGCCATTTTTGAGGTTTGAGCAAGAAAAATTGGGTTTTAAATTTAATTTTCTTCAATGTCGGCCTGGGGGATCAAATTAATGATAATTTAGGTGGATTGACTATAAAAACAAGCCTTTAAACCCTAATTCATTATTCATTCATCATTCATTATCCATCTCAAGTCAATCAAGTTAGGGTTTTAGCATTTTAAGTCATCAAGATAGTTTCCTAAGGCATTCAAGGGCAGATTCTTCATCCATTGTTGCAAAAATTCAAGATCTATCATCATGGTGAGTCTCTAATTGCATTATTTCATGCTTCATTATCTTGTTTCATTATTTTGGTTTAAATACCTAAAAGGGGTTTGATCAAGGCAAACCCCCATTCCCTAACAATCAACAAGTTTTCCCCTCTTTAATGTGTGATTGGAGGTCTGTAGATTGAAGAAAAATGCCAAAAATGATAAAGTTGCAAATGTTGTCAAAGTTGTCATGAAAAGTTTCCAAGACTCACAGAAACTTGAATCTAGGGAAAAATATGCATCCAATCTGCATGAAATCAGTTGGAAAGTGCTTATTTCATCCATCTTCAGAGGATTGCAAAGTTTCAGTTCGAGATTCTACCCCTAGGACAGTTTTCAACAAAATGGGACTCATCCCCTAGTAGTGGCGAATGAATCCCACTGTACCTACTTTTCAGAGATTTCTACATATTCGGATACCCATTTGGCTAAAACAGGCTCCGGTGTAGTTTTCCAAATCTGGGACTAATTTGCCCAGAATGGAAAATGAGTCCCAGTAGGTCAAAATTTCAGGATCAACAGCATTTCTAGTCTTTGACACATTTCCAGGTGCACAGTTTCTATTTTATAGCTTTCCTGTTATGTTTTACTTACATTTCTATTCATCTTTTTAGGCCTTTTTGCATATCACAACGTGTTTTCAAACATCTTGCATTTTCTTGGTTTTGCATTAGTATTCAATCTCTTTCATCAATTTCCAGCCTTGAGGACAATCCCTTTTGACAAATTTCAATCTCTTTCGCATTGGAACCTCAAGGGTTTGTTCTTGAGTGTGAGCATTGTGAAATCGGTTTCCTCTTCCTTCATTGCCCCTTTCTTGTGTGGATAAAGGAAGTTGTGCATTCCATTTCCATTGTCCACATTTTGGTGAACCACCTTTAGAATACTTTCTTTTCTGGTTTGGAGTCCATCATTATCCTAGAATTAGCTTGCATTAACATTGCATTGCATTTTGCATTAGTTAATTTGCATTCTAGGGTTCCAAATTTTTGCATTAGTGAAAGTGCATATAGGTTGCATTTTTGCATATCAAATCATTTCCAAATATCTGAAAACTACATTTGCATTAGTATTCAAGTCATACAACATAAAAAGTATCAAAATCTATTGAAAATTTCTAAAAAAAAATTGAAAAAAATCCCCATTGGGACTCATTCGCCACCTTGGGTGAATTAGTCCCTTTGCACCCCTGAAACTGTCTTTTACAGCACTCAAAACCTAGTTTCTACACATTTGTTTGCTGCCATTACCCAGCTATATTAGTTGGATGAGTTTCTACTACATGCATTTCACTAAATCTAGCTTAAATTAGTCCATTTCATGCATTACTTAATTCCAAATTTTCACTTGCAACATTTCATTTTCAGATCATTTTCATAATGTAACCAGTAAGAAACTGAAAATCACATTTCTTTTTTAAGTCTTTACTTTGCATTTTCAGTTTGCATAAATTATTGTTCAGAAATGTTAGCTTTGGTCTTTTCCAAGTTTGTAAAGAACATTTTTTCCATAAACATGTTAGTCATTCATTCAATGCATTTCCTAGTTATAAGAGTCTTTTAAGGCAAAAAAGTGGACATGTTCACGCTTTCCTTAAACATATACCCCCTCCTATCTCTCCCATTCATGAGAACGATGTGATAAAAGAGAATACAAACATAGATAACCATGATGATCATAATTGTTCTCTCCCTAATACCTCTCCTTTTAGTGATGAAGGTATCTTGGTGAAAGAAGTTGCAATCGTTGAGAATCATGAAGATCTTGTTTGCTCTTCTCTTCATTCCCCTTGGGAAGATACTATAACAATAGAAGATTAAATCATTGCACCACCTTACTTAATTTACATTCCTCTCCCAAAATTTATCCTACTTGTGACAATGCTATAATCATGAGTGACCATGAAAATGACATTTGTGAGGAAGACATTAGTGTTATGAGATCTAATAACTGAGAGCTTCGACAATTCTACTTCTCCCACTTGGGAAGACATTATAGGGCATAAGGGTGTAATTGTAGACAACCATGATAATCACATTGACTCTTCTCCTAATATCCTTCATAGTAATGAAGACAATAGTTTTGTGTTAGAAGATATACTTGAAATTCATGATAATCTCATTTATCCCTTTCCCAATGCTCCTACCATATGGGAAGATCTATTTGGTAAGCATGAAAATCATAGTGGTCCTTCTCTTGATGCCTCCCCTAATTGTGATGAAGTTGCTTTACAACATCTAACCATGACATGTGAGGAACCTCTTGTTAGGGCACAAGAGATTAAGACCTTAGAGAGAACAGATAACCAAATAGAGCCTTCTCCTCATAACCCCACTATTGATAATCAAGAAAATCCAACCAATGATCATTCCCCTACTTGTGATGAATTCATTGTGGAAGAGCCAACCCTTGTCTATCAAGAACATTTGGTTTGTAATTCTCCTAAAAAACTCTCCTCCTAGGGAGGATATCATCGTGCAAGAAAAGGATAACATTGATAATAACATAGTGCCCCTAGAAAAAGATCATGAGGCCACATTAGACTCTCCTTCACTAAGGGACGTTAATATTATTCAACCTCAACGCATCCTTTACCCACCATCACACAAACCTCAAACTCAAAACAAACCCGAATTCATCCTCTACCCACCCAAGAATAATGTGTCGCAGCAGTCGAGTCATAATACCATTGCTCATACATATAACACTAGAAACAATTTGCAATCGCAACAACCAACCCCGACACCTTTACCTTTGCCTCATCCCATATTGCCCAATGATCCTTGTTTTCCTTCACATAGTGGGAAAGAGTATGATCTTGTTGAACAACTTAAGAATACTCCTGCAAAGATATCTCTATGGGACCTAATTCAAAATTCACCTAATTATCACACTATGCTTTAAATTTCCTTTCAACAAGTTCCTATCCCTTCTAACGCGCAACCAAATGACATAGCAGCCATTATTTAAGGACTGAATACTGACATTTTTTTCCACCAAATTGAACTTCCCCCTTTGGAAAGGAAAAAAGAAAATGATGCTTTCATAATCGTATCTCAATACAAAAGAATAGGGATAAAGTGAACCCTTGTTGACAATGGCTCCGCCCTTAATGTGTGTAGTGTAAACCTTTTGGATAGGCTTCCTGTGGATAAATCAAAAATTCAATTAGACTCTTTATCTATTAGGGGATTTGACAATGTAGGAAAACAACTGCTTGGTGTGATCACTTTACCTATTACAGTTGGGAAGGCCACATTGGAAACACCAATCCATGTTATGCCTCATGATCTTTCATATAATCTCCTTCTAGGCAGACCATGGATTCATGCGATGAATGGGGTACATTATACTTTTCATCATAAAATGAAATACATCTACAATAACAAATTCTACAAACTTGAAGCCGACCCTAACCCAAACAGTTGTTTGAACATTGAGAAAAACAAGGAAAATCCTTTGGCAACATTAACACCAACTACACAAGTGGAACCCGTGCAACAAAAAGAAAAAGAAAAACATCTTGAGGGAGTCACGAAGCTATTAGAAGATGATTGGGGTTCCTTAGATTTCACACCAACATTCATGGGAGAATACACAGTTATACACAAAGACTCTGACAAGGAAAGAGGAACAATGATAATGTCAACATAAAATTCAGAAGACCCTTTGAAAGCATCCACCTCAACTACTTTAGAACAAAACACAATAAATTACACAACCTTTGATGAAGTTGATTATGAACAACCACCATATCCAAAATCAATGAAAAAGCTTTATGGAAAAGGTTATGAACTTATGAAACAACTTGGCTATAGTGGAAAAGGATGTGGTGCTAGATAACAAGGTATTTGCAACCCTATAGAGCCTAACACAAAAGAAACGACTCATGGTATTGGTTATTGTCCTTTGATAGAAATAAACAAACCTTCACTCAATATCAACACTCTTACAAAATATTCCTCTAAACCGACTTTAACGATAGTGCACCCTGAATTGATCGACACTAGTGGTCTTGGTTGTTATCCTTTGCAAACAAAGAAATCTTTGCTTAATGTCAATGTCATCTCTCAAAACGCTAATGATTTGAATTCGTTATGTTTTACACCCTCCTATAAAGGAGAGAACAAAATCTCGCAATCTAAAGAGTCTTGCATAAGTATGACATCGTGTACTAAGCAAGAGATATCTTTGTTGCAAAATAAAGGAAACTCTTCTAACTTTGATCAAGAGGGTATCTTGTTGAGACGCCTCCAAGATCACTTGATATCCCTTCCTCCAAGAACTCGAAAGAAATTTTATTACAAGAATTCATTTTGTACATATCATAGAGTTCATGGTCATTCTACTAATGAATTAAGGCTTTTAGTAAAATCCAACATCTTAAGGAGTTTGGTGCTCTTCCTTATGTGGGGGCACCTAATTCCTCTAATTGATATTGATTTTCACTCTAACATGCATTTCATCAATCATTTCCGCTCACCCTTGTCCTGCACTAAGTGGGGGCAAGGGTTTAGTTAGCCTTGTCCTCGTATGTCACTTGTTGTTGCCTCTTTCAACTAGTTGATCACCTTTCATGAACACATCAGAGCAAGCTTGGGATGTGGACAACATGCCTTAAGTTGGCTTGCATGTGACATACTACCTTTTTCATGATGTGGCTTATAGGAAACATATGACTTGGCATAGGGATTTCCAAATAAGCTCTCATGTCTTCTTCTACTTTAAAGCAATTGCTCACAGTAATGGTGTTAGCATCCGCTTTAAAGTGGGGCATACATCAACACTCATATTTCATTGTGCAATTTCTTCCTTCTTGTGATGCGTCCTTTTCTTGGTGGTGTCATTGGGCTTGATTTCCTCCAAGAGCGTGATATTTCCTTGCACTTGTCCTCTCTTAGAAACATTAAATACAATGTTCCCTAAGATGAGACCTTGTATTTTTCCTCTTTTGGAGACATTAAGTATAATGTTCCCTAAGATGAGACCTCGCACGAACTAAGCAAAATCCCTTTGAACATTCCTTGCACTATTTTGCATTTACAATGTCTATGAGATTCAAGCATACAAAGTTTTTCTTGTCTCATAGAGCTCAAAGATCATTTTTGTGTAGCACCTTATCAAAGTTATCAAGAGGTATAACTTTGGTATGGTTTGAGTAGGAATCCCAATCTGAGGCATGACTTTCCCCATAGCCACTTACATGTGTGTGTGAGTGCATACCAGCCACAAGTATATGTTTCTCACCCAACGGACAGCCAAAAGTTATGTCGCCTCAGAGTGAGTATGCATTTTTGGACAAACAACGTAGATCTGATCCACATCATGTTGGACAAACGGTCGAAGCTTGATCCACCATTTGTACTTCTTCTTCCTTCTAGTTATTGTCATTGCATGATCGCATATCTTGTTTTGCTACATATTGTACACCTTGTGTGTGTCTTTTTGTGCTTATGTCAGTTTGACTTAGGATCTTGGATCTTGGGGGCTTGATCGCCTCCTCCATCTTTGTTATCCTAGACCATCTGCATTGGTATGATTGGACCCCTCTTGAATGTCTACTTTAGTGTGAGTTTGAAGTAGGTTCATCCTCTCACTAAAGTGGGGGCTAAATGTGGACACCAAAACCCTTCTAATTTTTCTCACTCGTTTGGGTCCTCCTTGTGATTTTTGGCTTAATATTACCTTGATTTAATGTTGTAATGTGAATAACACATCCACATTAGGTCTTTGGCCCTTGCAAACTGAATAAAATGCATGTATCAATGTCTTGTAAAGATGTTGTAAAATGTTGTAAAAGACTTTCACACTTTTCTAGATTTTTATTAAGCATTTAAGTCTAATGAACCTATTTTTCCCTTGATACAATATTGTAAAATATATTTAATTGCATTCTCACATTAATCTAGAAGGCTTGTAAATTAAACCTGATTTTAATCTAGTGTTATAATGTGCTTTACACATTCACATTGGATGTTGTGCCTTTCTAGGCTATGTGGACCTCATTTTAATGTTGTAGTGTATTTAATCACACTTTTAGATTGAACTTTGTGTCCCTAGCCCTAATCACCCTTTATATTATCATTAATAGGCCCCTATGACCCCATATTGTGCATCTTGAGGCTTATTTTGATCAAAAACCCAACTAGATCAACATAAGAGCTTAATTTCTTCATTCCCTGACATCCCAGCTGGCAAAAGAGCCCCTGTGGGACCCATTCGCCACTTTGGGCGAATGAGTCCCATTTGGGCCATTTTCAAGGTTTAAGCAAGAAAATTTGGGTTTTAAGTTTAATTTTCTTTAATTTCGACCTAGGGGATCAAATTAACAGGAATTTAGGTGGATTTCCTATAAAAATATTCCTTTAAACCCTAATTCATTATTCACTCATCATTCATCATCCATGTCAAGTCAAGCAAGCTAGGGTTGTAGCATTTTAAGTCATCAAGATAGTTTCCTAAGGCATTCAAGGGAAAATTATTCAACCATTGTTGCAGAAATTCAAGATCTATCATCATGGCAAGTCTCTAATTGTATTATTTCATGCTTCATTATCTTGTTTCATTATTTTGGTTTAAATACCTAAAAGGGGTTTGACCAAGGCAAACCCCCATGCCCTAACAATCAACAAGTTTTCCCCTCTTTAATGTGTGATTGTGGGTTTGTAGATTGAAGAAAAATGCCAAAAATGATAAAGTTGCAAATGTTGTCAAAGTTGTCATGAAAAGTTGTCAAGATTCACGAAAACTCAGATCTAGGGAAAAATTTCCATCCAATCTGCATGAAATTAGTGGGAAAGTGTTTATTTCATCCATATTTAGAGGCTTGCAAAGTTTTAGTTTGAGATTCTGCCCCTGGGACACTTTTCAACTAAATGGGACTCATCCCCCAATAGTGGCAAATGAGTCCCACTGTACCTTCTTTTTAGAGATTTCTATAAATTCAAATATCCATTTGGATGAAATAGGCTCTGGTGCAATTTTTCAGATTTGGGACTGATTCATCCAGAAAGGCGAATGAATCCCAATAGGTCAAAATTTCAAGATCAGCAGCATTTCCATTCTTCAACACATTTCTAGGTGCACACTTTCTATTTTATAGCTTTCCTGTTCTGTTTTACTTGCATTTCTATTCATCTTTTTAGGTCTTTTTGAAATATCACAGCGTGTTTTCAAACATCTTGCATTTTCTTGGTTTTGCATTAGTAGTCAATCTCTTTTATAAATTTCCAGTCTTTAGGACAATCCCCTTTGAAAAATTTCAATCTCTTTTGCATTGGAATCTCAAGGATTTGTTCTTGAGTGTGAGCATTGTGAAATTGGTCTCCTCTTCCTTCATTCCCCCTTTCTAGTATGGATAAAAGAAGTTGTGCATTCCATTTCCATTGTCCACAAGAACAAAGTCAACATTGGGAACTATAGCTTTAGTATTTTGAATTTCACAAAATCTGAGCTTTTATGGAAAGAAACTTGCTTAAGTTATAGACATTTTAGGTCAAATATTTTTTATTGTTGTGTTGTATCGTATCACTTGCCAAAATTCTCAAATTAGATCAAAACAAGACATCAAATCTACAAATTTATCCAAACTGTAGCCAACACAAGAATTGGAAAATAAACCTGCATAGAAATGGCTATTATTGTTGTTTTTGCCACTTTTGACCTTAAGAATACCACAATTGATCAAAAATATGTCACTTTTTCTCTTTGGATTATGACAGTCACTGTCTATAACCTACCACTTTTGTAAAACTGAACGTAGTTGACCTCAAAATTATTGCTTTTGATCCTAAGATTACCGCAGTTGACTTAACTTTTGGCCGCATTTGACCTAAAATCTAGCCACTTTTGACTAAAAATGTCACTTTTTCTTTTACTGATCACCAATTAGAAAAATTACAAACAAAAGCCGCTTTTGAGAAATCCTACAACAATTGTCCTTCAGACTTGGTCATAGTTCACCAAAATTTGGCCGCTTTTGAGAAATCCTACCACGATTATCCTTCAGACTTGGTCACAATTGACCAAAATTTGGCCGCTTTTGACAAAAATTATCGCTACTATTCTAAGATTGCCACTTTTGTCTTGCTTTCTAGTGAAAATCATAAACTGATCTTAAACTGGTTAAATCTTAAGAGAACAAAAATATTTAGACTCCCAAAACATGTCATATCTACATTGGTCCATATCCCTTTGCATGATCAAACACACCAACATATTTTTAGGATTCAAAATCAAAACACAACCTTGGATTATTCCTTCACTCAAAATTCTAAGATATCAACATTTGCTTGAACCTCAAGGATAGTTTAAGTAGATTCTTCACAACATATGTATCCTCTAGAAAAATGAAGAGAAATATTAGTCTAGGTTTTCAACATTTTGAGTCCCAAAAATAGCATCATTTCCAAGACATCCAAAACATCACTCAAAATTTAGGGTCTTGAGTATCACGGAAACCATATCAAAACACCAAACACCTTCATCATTCACTTTTTGACCATTTGGCATCCAACTACTCCAGTTCAACAACCAAATCTTACGGCACCTATCATACAACCAAGTCTCATGCAAATTGAAGGTGAACAATCAGACATTATCAGTAGTTTAAGTTTCATACTTGAGAAAAAGAAAACACCAACTCAATGGAGAAACACATCTAATATCCTAGACAAAGAGGAACGAAAAGCAGATCTTGCGGTTGGAAGGCCCATATTACCACCTCCTGCATGGCAATAGATACCATCCTTTTAAAATAGAAAATCCCAAAACACTCAAAAAATAGAAAATTCCAAAAGCAAAGTATTAGTTCACTCCATAAGTTAGAAATCACCAACTTTCACAAAGTCTTGGCACTTGTTTATGACAACCATGAAATCCCAACATAGAAAAAAGATGGAAGCCAACAAAAGAAGCTCTAGTATGCCCCCAAAAAACACCACAAATGATGGAAGTGACCCATGGTCTTATAGACAAAGCAACCTTATAACTCCTTGACAAGAACCAAAACAACCACCAATTGAGGAGGAAGTAATCCGTAAACAACAAGAAATGATGGAAAGGTCAAACCAAAATCCAAAGGACATGATCATAGAATAGGTGGATAGTGAGGAAGAATTCTTTCAACACTCCAACAATTCCAAGGTACTTAAACTAATGGACAAACTGCTAAGAAAGGATCCAAACGCCTACTTCTTCAAATTAGCAAAAAGTGGTGCTAAGCCACATATAAACTTTAATGTGGAAGGTCTTAAGGATCCTAACCTCATTCCCTTAGGCGACAAATCAGTTGTGAGAAAAATACCCAAACCAGTGGAGATTCTAAACATGCCACCAATCTTCTCATAAAGCAATGATCAACCTAAACAACAACCAATGGACAACCCTTTGTTTAGGAAACCATCCCAAATCAAGCAAGCAGCAGTGGCCCAACAATATCAAGGAGGTCCACCTCAATACATGCCATAAGGTAACATCCCACCACAAGGACAATACATACCACATAATGCATCATATATTGATCCTTCAACCAACATACCAAATCAAAAAAGTATACCACCAATGCACCATCGAGGTAACCTTCAAAAAAATTCATCCCAACAAGGTGTAGCACCAATGCACTACCAGGGTAACCTTCAAAACAATCCCTCCCAACAACAAGGTGTACCACCAATGCACTACCAAGGTAACCTTCAAAATAATTCATCCCAACAACAAGGTGTACCACCAATGCACTACCAAGGTACCCTTCTAAACAATTTGTCCTAACAACAAGGTGTACCACTAATGCACTACTAGGGTACCCTTCAACAGAATCAACCATAGCAAGGTGAACCACCAATGCACTATCAAGGTACCCTTCTTCAATAAAATCAGGAAGGAATTAATCCTCCTTTCACACAACAAGGAATTAACCCTCCTTACAATCAACAAGGACCTAATCCTCCTTTCACATAAGGACTTAACCCTCCTTACAATCAGCAAGGACTTAATTATCCTTTCACACAAAAAGGATTTAATCCTCCTTTCACACAACAAGGACTTAACCATGTGATCTTAGTTCCCTGCTTTGGAGGTGCCTGCGGTGATCTTTGTCAAGTGGGAGATTGTTGGAAATGTGCCTCAATCTCATAGGCTGAAACCTCTGAGAAGCATAGTCACCGTGACATTCATGTTGTCTGGCCGACTGGCGTTTAGTAACCTTGCATTTTTCTCAAGTCATTTGTGACTTTGCTTCTGTCTTGTTGACCGATGATGTCACCGGTGGACTTGTGGCCTTCTGTTGTAACCTTCTCGAGTGGACCTCCCTGGCCGATGGTTTGGTCTAGCCAATGTCAGGGAGACTCATGGTGACCGGATCATCGGTAACTCATATATGCCGAATGATGTCTCGACGATAGGAAGTCTTTCTCGATATCGAATGACCTTTGTTCTATTTGGCCGATTTGGAAATTGGCATGACTTGCTCCTATCGACATGTAGTCTTGGCGACCGGGAGATGTCTCGGTGAATGGAGTCATCAGTATGACTTGAAGGCTTTCGCTATGAAGTCTTGGCGACGGGCATTTGTCTCACCGACGGTGTGGGATGTGTTCGGCATGACTCCTCGCAAAAGATAGGCTCGGGGTAACCTGGAGACTTCGGCGTGAAGTCTTGGCCAAGTGTTGGTCTCTGCTAACGGGATGCAACTTAAGTCATGCGGTAGCTCTCGGCGCGAGTTAAGGTCTTGGTGAAGTCAAATGTCTTGCCGACTCGGCAAGACATGAGCGCTCAGTATGTGGTCTTGGCGAAAGACATAAGTCTTGCCGACTGGTGAATGCAGCGCTCGGGGTGACTTAAGACCTTGGTATAAGGTCTTGGCAAAGATGATAAGTCTCGCTGACTCTTTGATGCTTTGGTATGACATGTTCGCCAGTGTGATGTCTTGGCAAAAGACGAATTCTTGCTGACTATCGAGCACTGCAGTGTAACTTGAAGGCATCGGTATGATGTCTTGGAGAAGAGTGTTTGTCTTGCTGATGGGAAACCTATTGTTGGTATGACTCTTGGCGACTGCTCAGTGTTCGGTATAACATGAAGTGCTTGGTGTGATGTCATGGCGAAAGACAATTGTCTCACCGAATGGAATACTCATGTCAGCATGACTTGAAGACTTCGGTATGAAGTCTTGGCAAACTGCGGGTGTCTTGTCGATGGCAAAGCTAGCATTGATATGACCTTTGAACTTCGGTATGACGTCTCATCGAATGGCGATTGTCTTGTCGATGAGAATGCTGAGGTCGATATGACTTGGAGTCGTCGGTGTAATGTCTGGGCGAAGAGCGATAGTCTTGTCGACTGATGAACTCTTAAGAATACCTTGTGAGCTTCGGCATGATGTCTTGGCGAGAGTGGTATGTCTTGCCGATTGTTTGACAGTTGCTGATAGAAGTGCAAAGGATATCGATAGATTCGGTATGACTCATGGCATTTGATATAACCTCTTGCCGACTGTTGGAACCTATGTCAATATCGTCTGTGAATTCATTAAGCATCGGGGAGACACTTCTCGTGTCTCACCAACATGCAAACTCAATGGATTGTTCCTTGACCATTTGACTACCTTTGTGGTGGCTCATGGACCAATCAGAGGAAGCGAAATTCAAACGGTTGGTGGTTGGATTTTATGCAGCAGTTGCGATGGAACTAAATGATCTACAAGGAAAAATCTACATAGGAGTGGAAACATCTACGTTTCGATAAGGATGCTGAGTTGGAGATTGTTGTTGTGTGATCTTGAACCGATTCACAGAGGGCATGTTTAAGAATGAATGCATACATGTATGTATAGTGTGTTATGAAGGAGCGGGCTAATAAGCCAAGGAGCTGAAGAGCCGAGAGCCAGAGAGAGAACGATAGAGAGAGGACCGAGTGGTTGGCCGATAGGCCGAGGCCATGAGGTCGATGTAGAGGATTGAGGGGCAGAGTTAAGCTGCTAGAATCTCTCGTGATCATGATTGCTTTGAGTGATCTCTCAGGGATAGTTTTGCTACCAGTTGTATCCAGATGAACAAGATGTAATCTCTGAAAAGGCTCTTAGCCTGAAATTGTATTGTAACTTTTTGTTGCTAAATAATACAATGGCTCAAACTTTGGAGAGTGGGGTTTTTTATCTGAAAGGATTTTCCCCATGTAAAATCTTTGTGTTATGTTTTATGTAGTATCTTTCATCTGTGTTGTTGATTGTTGTTGAATTCACATATGTTTTTCTCAGAAGGATCAATGTGGGAAATAATTGTGTCTGTTTCTGCTTTAGGACATAGTTGAACGTGTCTTTGAGGTAACCTAATCAAAATGAAAGTTACCGAAGGCACTACTGTATGGAGTTTTCACTAGATACGCTCCCTAGATTTCCTTACAATCTTCAAAGTTTCCCGTCCCACAGTACTTGTCAAATTTGGGGATCTCAAATCCCTTCGAGAATGGTTTCATCACAAGGCTCGTGTCGAATGGATAAGGACACAAGTTACTAGATGTTCTTGTGGTTCACCCTGATTGAAGATCGAGCACTTGTTGCGAGAGCAACCTAATTTGTGTTGTCACATCATTTTGCAGATCAGGAGGTGGGATGAAAGTGTTCTGAGGTGGTTCGTTGGGGGTGTGATGGGTGGATTGGTTGATTTGTTGATTGGTTGTATATGCACATTCTATTGAGCCATGTATGCTTGCACTTGCTGCTATATGAACAATGCTTGTTGTTGGTCTTGTTGTTGTTGCGCTAGGATTGTTTGTTGTTGTGCTTTTTTTTGCACCAACAACACTTGTTGTTGGGCTACTAATTGGGTTGCTTCTTGTTGCTCTTGGTATTGTTTTATCGCTTGTTAATATGCTTGTAGTTGTGTTGCTTGTTTTTGTGCAAGATACTGCGCTTGTGCCTATGCTTGTTGTGCTTGATATTGAGCGTGCGCCTGAGCTTGAGCTTGAGCTTGTGCTTGGGCTTGTCCTTGTGCTTGTGCCACTTGTTGTTGCAATAATATTTGGGCTTAAGTATCCTTTTGTGTTTGTAACACAACTTGGGCTGCTTGGGCAACTTGCGTAGTTTGAGCGACTTGCTGAGTAGCTAGTTGTGTGGTTTGTTGAGCAGCTAATTGCACAGCTTTTTGCTTTTGTTCTTGCAGGAATGCCTTTTGATAAGTAGCTTGTTGAGCGGCTTGCAATGCCATATTGTATCAGCTTGATATATTGGAGCTTGGTGGTGGATTCAGAATGGTGCTTGTGGTGGTGGTGGTGGGAGGTGATGTCGTGTTGGTGATTAGGGTTTGGTTGGTGGATGGTATGATTGATGTGGTTGGTCCTTGAGAGACCATGCTTTGAGATGTTAGGGGGGTTGATGATGTTGTGATTGCTTGTGTAGTTGTCATTTGTTGTTGTGATGTCGATGACAAGTTTTGAAAGTTTGGCGTGATGTTTTGATTGACGTTTGGAATGTTGGTTTGATTTTGATTGATATTTGGTAAAGGTGGAAGCCCCAAGCCAAGTAGTGGTGTGGATAATGGTGGTAATGGTGGAAGAGGTGAAAATGTGAGGGATGTGATCTCTTGAGAAAATGGTGCAGTGTCGAAAATGCCCCATGGTCCAAATATGTCACCCTCTCCTTGTGAAGTTATGGGGAGAGAGGTTTGGGGTATTGCGCGAAAGGATGATGATGATGGATCATTAGGATCATGGAAAGTGAGAGGGGTATACTTATGTAATGGATTTTGGGGTATGTTTTGTTCCAAAATGGTGTTTGCATCCAAGTCTTGATTATTAACAAGGGGGTGTGTTTGAATGCCATTAATAAATGCACTTCCCTTATTAACATTAGGTTGAGTTGGAGCAAAAGATGTTGTGATTTGCAGGATGTTTTGAGTGATGCTTTGGGATGGGGGTGTAGATGAGATGGGGAGTGTGGATGAAATTGGAGGCATGACCTCTAAAGATGGTTCCACTATAGAGCTCACGTTGAAATCAGAAGGTAATTTGGCCCATTATTTTGCTAGTTCGAGCATGTATAGTGAAGGGTTGAGCCTCATCATGATATTTATGGTCTTATGGTTCTCCAGATTTTGGATCATTTCGGTGATTTCCTCGTGTGACATCCCAAAGGTAAGATCTTCTTGGTTTTCCTCTTGTGGATTTTTTGAGATAAAGTTAGTCAAAGGATTGCTTGATTCAACAAGATTCATTTCAGAGTTAGTTTGTCTTAGGTCACTTGAAGCGGGTGTTTCTTTGTTGGCTTCCATGTTCTTCTTGTGTTGAGATCTAGTCTGCACCATAAAATAGGTATCAATTTTTCAAGAATATGGGAGATGAATCTCCAATTCTTTGGATTGATATATCTTTAGGCACAAAAAGAGAGAATTTTAGGATGATTCCAAGATCAAAGGATGATAATGATATGGATGTAAGATGGATGTTTTATGGATGATTGGAACTCTTTGAGAAAATCTTGAAGGTATGTTAAACTTTTAGGACTTGGTTTAGGATTGATTTGTTTTGGATTTGGATTTTGGTGAACTCATGAACTCTAAGAGGTTGGATGTTGTCCTAGAGTTAAATCGTTCACAAGATGATAATTTGTCTAGGTGTGAGAAGAAGGATTCATCTAAACACTCCTATCCAAATAAGATGATTTTGATAATGAACTCCTAAATCCCAAGATGTTGGATGTTATCAAGGGATGAATTTGTTCACAATTTTTTGATAATTTGGTCAAATATGTGGAGAAGGATGCATCTACACACATTCAATCAAACAAGGTGATTTTGGATTGATTTCAAATGATTTTCCCAAAGTTTAACATAAAGGATTTTTTCAATACTTTCGAAGAGTTGTTGATGAGATGATTTTGGTTTTGAAGATGGGTGACAGTCTGATTGTGATCCTAGGATGTACCTAAAAAGATGCTTTGTTTACTAGACCTCGATATTGAAGAACATACAATACTTCTAAGGACCTCTATAACTAAGAAGTGGTTCAAATTGAGCATACATTTCTGGATTGTTCAAAGGGATGAGTCTATAGAATCTTGCGAATTTTTTGCTTATCTTGATATGTTGCTTTTGATTGCACTTCATAATGTATCTCTTGATGACCTTTCAAGTGTGACTCCTAAATTTTAAACTTTCACTCAAGGACTTTCGTTTTGGGATTTTAACTTTCTTGGAAATCATGAGGTTTCAACTCATGTGAGAGTCAATTTTGTTATCTTTGCTTAGTGACCTTTTTTTACCACAAACACTTCTTTGATTAGGTTTCCAAACTAGATGTCCAATGTCTTAATTTCTTTGAATCCCACAAAGTATGTTATGTGGAAATTTGATGAATTCAAGGCAAGGGTTACCTATTGTTTATCTTTAGTAGGAAAATTGGGATGTAAGTTCAAGTGTTTAGAAACCTCTAAGGATGTGAATCCCAAGGGAAAGCAATAACACATGAATTTGGTCAATTGTATTTGCTTCCTAAAGGGTTTGAAATTTTGATGCTGATGTTAAGTGTTTGTTTCCAAATGTTTTCGAACAAGCAAAGCATTTTGTAACCAAGGGAAACTACAACCTTATGGATATGGAAGACAATATTTGTTGAGTCCCCACTTGGACATGTCCAGCTATGCTTATCTTTAGCGAATGGTTAGGTGCTTGACCCAACTGGATCCCCTCCATGGCACTCACTTAAACGGGGTAGCCAAGCATCAACACCCATGAAACTCCCATGGCATGCTTTCCATTTCTACTAAAAGATCGTAAAAGTGTGGGGCGGCTTCAAAACAACCGTTCTTGCACCAACAAATAGATCAAGGATTTTGGAAATTCTAAAACAAGGGTTGTAATTCAAACTTTTTGTTCGCAGGAGTTGACCCAACGTGGCGAGAGACCATTGCTTCCCTTCTCGTCGGAGCCAACCGTGTGATATTGGCGTTACTCCAATACCCACATTTATATCCCAGTTGGAAATAATCTTGGCTTTAGAGTGTTACTGGTTGAGTCGTTCCCTTGGGTGAGTAATTTTTCCCCAAGATAGGCACTCTAAGATAAACAATAGTGAGTAAATGTATTCATAGTTTGATCAACCTTCATTTAGAAACAAAGAGAGAACACATGCAATAGATTTACTCACACTCGCACAATTTGTTCAATTTTAAACCCAAATTGAAGTGTGTATGGGCAATTATTTACGCAACTTAATGTCACCAAAATCCTTTTGATTCTCAAGATCATCATGAGGTGCGAGAGAAGTGCATACATCTTTTGATGATATTACTTTGTGTATGTAATTGCAAAACAATGCAAACACTTATTTATTTTAAATCCTCAAAGCAAAAAGTGAATTCATTTTAAAGCACCAAAGTAAGTGTGACAATTTTCCTTGTTCAATTTTTAATCCCAAAACAAACTTTAGTAAATTTGAGTCCTAATGTTCTTTTTAAGCCCTTTTGTAACAAGAATTCAAAAGTTCTTTTTAAATCCCAAAATGAAATTAGTAGGTCCTAAGCATAAAAAGATGACAATTTTTTCCTTAAGAGGAATAGTGACTCCTCTAAGAGTGTTAAACAAACACTTGGAGTGTTTAAAAACACTTGTTTTTGTGAAATGACACCATCATGCTTCTTTTCCTTTTCATCTTTGATCGATCCAACCTACAAGAAAAATTAGTTATATTCTACAAAACAGAGGTCAAAAAGGCAGAAAACAGATAGAAGAACCATAATTTAAAAAGAAGCGTGTGCTATAAATAAAATTTCACTTCATACTCCCCTCCAGCGGTGCAATCCACGAAGGCATCACAGTTTGATTTCCCCAGCAGTGCTATATAGCGTTGCTTTCCAGTCAGCGTCGCTCTGTAACCAAACCAGTGAGCATGAATGCGTCGCACTTTTGGCCAATAGTGTAGTTTGGGTTTTTCAAAGATTCTTGCGGGTCAAATAGGTTCAGCGGCACAGTTTGGAATTCAAATTTTTGGGCAGGAACACTGAGGCATCGCAGTTTGAATTTTTAGTAGTTTCGTATAGCGACGCTGAAGAACCAGCGGTGCTGAACAACGACGCTAAGCTTCTAGCAGCGGATTTTTCTTGTAGACAAAAAATTGTGGAATTTTTGACAAAAACGTGATAAAAACATGATATTTCCCTCCTTCTAGCACCAAATGTAGAACCCTAATCCAAATACCTGCAAAACACAATAAATAAACATATTAGGAGATCATATGCAAGTAAGAATAAGGATTCCCCATGAAATCCATTAGCAAATCTTTAAATAGGAAATAAAGCAAGAAAGAAATGAAAGAACAAGAAAGTAAGCTAAATCCTATTGAAAACAATGCAAAATATTGATCCCATGGGGGAATTCGTGCCAATTTGATGTGAAAATTGGCCCTTTCCCAACTCCAATGCTAGCTTTGATGATTTGATGAAGGTTGTGATCCACTTTGATGAAAAATGATGAGTGCTTCAAAACAAAAATCTGCATAACCTAGCTACAAATTCAAAAATATGGATGAAGATTGCTAAATATTTGAGCATAGTAAGTTTACTCAAATGGTGATGATGAAATGAGGATATTAGCCTCTTATTTATAGAATTTCAAGTTGAGAAAATGCCAAGAATAGAGCAATGTGGGACTAAATTTCATCCAATGGCAAAGTGCCGCTTGTCAACATGTGAGTGGATGGAGGATGTGCAAGTTTTGAAGAATGTGTTAATAAATGCATATATTTGAATTTTGAAATTGTTGAACTGACATGTAAGAGGGAAAGAAGGTGCATTGAATGCCACTTGTCTCAAGGCAAAAGGACTTTGTAGGTGGAGTAAATGCCTTGTTGGAAGGACAAAGTCCACTTGGATTTTGAATTCAAACTTGAGGAATATTCCTTAAAAGATGCCTTGTTGAAGAAATAGAGATTTAATAAATCAAATAACTCTATTTTCATGTGCAAGTGGAAAAAGATGGAGGATGGGACATGAGAAGAGATTAAATTAATCAACGTTAATTAATTTAATGAAGGGATCAAATGATGTGACCTATTTGACTTAAATTTGTGGATTTATTTAAATCAAATATGAGAAGAATGTGATAAAGGATTAATTAAATAAGGACTTTTTATTTATTTAATTAAAAGAGATGATGTTAGATTAAACTAAATAAAGTTTTAATTTATTTAATTTAATAGAGAGACTTTAGAGATTTAATCAAATAAAATTAATTATTTAATTAAATGGGGATAACTAGATCATAATGGTTAATTTAATTATCGAGAAAGGATGGCTGAATTAGACAACTGATTTATTTAATTAAGAGAGGAATATTGATGAATTCAATCAAATAAAAGCATTTGATTAAATGGTTAGACCGAAGGATGATTCAGGATGAAGCGATGTTAGTGGTCAGGATCAGATGTCCAATGTCAATCAGTACATTTTACGTGTCTACAGGTTCCTCCAATACCAAAGGTTTATGGAGGGACAACGGGGATCAAACATGTTCAATTAGTAACAATGGCAGTCAAACCCATAATCTTTATCAAGTGGGGAGATATGAAGGATGAGGAAATATTCAAAGAGGACCTCTCGTCAATGATCTACAAAAGAAGAACAAGAGAACCAAAACAACTACAACCCCTTCTGATTAATCCTAGTAGTAAAGGGGATCAACTAGCTAAACAAATGGGATACATTGGAAAAGGTGGCCTTGGGCGACACAAACAAGGTAGATGGGAACCTATTATAGTGGAACAAAGAAAGAAGAACATGGGACTGGGCTATGGTTCGATAGATGTGGTTACTCGAAACACTGGATGTGCCTCTCTTGAAAAAGGAGCTCCTTATATTGACGTTAAGACATTGGATACCTACCATCTTATAAATAGTGACTTACTAATAGAGGACCTATTTGAAAGCTTTAGCATAAGTATAGTCCCTACCCGACCTAGAAAACCTATATTTAAAGACTATACTTATGAAAAAAACTCCAACGAATATGAATGGGATTCCCTCGCTTCTAGCACAATGACCTAGATACCCAACGGGAGAATGATGCCATAGCTATATTGACCATTTCAGTAACTTCTATAATCTTTACAGATAACGATGATGACCTACTCCTCTACTACCCATAGTTAATAAATTGGGACCAACAACATCATATGCATGTTTTGGATCAATTCCAGAATGATGAAGCCATGGCAAAGTTCTTGGGACTTTGAACTGATATACCATCAGAAGATCATAAAGTAGGGTTTGTCATGGAACTCAAATAGGAAGCATATTTTGGAGGGGAGATTATGTCCTCTGGTTGCAAAATTAAAAAGGACAATGTAAAAATCAAAATGAGATCCCCTAGGGAAAACCATGATGTGGCTCTATCAGATCATGAAATGAGAAAAATAAAGGACAAATCTAAGGGTGAAAACCTCACAAAGCACCCAAAGATGGAGGATTTAATCTCCCTATTTATGAATATCAAGAGAATTCGACACTCTTAGTTGAAGAAGTTGAACCTATTAATGTTGGCACAACAAAAACACCCAAAATCGCATACCATGTAGTGTCACTTGATCCTGAAGAAAAGGTGAACTTTTCAGCATTCATCAATGACAAGAAGATAATCTTTGCCTGGACATATGCAGACATGCCAAGGCTAGATCCAGCATTGGTCATACACCACCTATCCATATTTCCTAGAGCTAAACCCATCAAGCATATGAAAGATGCATCCCTAGATAACACTTTTGGTAAAAGTAGAATTGAAGAAACTGCTCGATGTGGGTTTCATCAGAACAATTGATTATCCAAAATGGATATCGAATCTAGTACCAGTATCAAAGACCATTGGGGGTATAAAAATTTGCATGGACTTCTGATATCTAAACAAGGCTTGCCCAAAAGATGACTTCCCTCTTCTGAGCATTGATATGATCATAGATCTAACTACAGGGAATAAAATGTTGTCACTAATGGATTACTTCTCTAGATATAATCAGATAAGTATATCTCCTGACGATCAACATAAAATAGCATTCACTTGTGCATGGGGGACCTTCTATTGGAACATCATGCCATTTAGTCTAAAGAATGCATGGGCAACCTATCAGCGATAAATGACTACAATCTTTCATGATATGTTGCATACAACTATGGAAGATTGTGTGGATGACATACTAGAAAAGTTCATCAAAAGAGAAGACCATTTGACCAACCTAACTAAAGTATTTGACAGCCTCAAATAGTACAACTTGAGGCTCAATCTGAAAAAGTGTGTATTCAGAGTAACATTTGGAAAACTGCTATGGTACATAGTATCAAGAAGAGGCATCGAAGTAGATATTGCAAAGGTAAAATCCATTTTAGAAAAGCCTCCTCCCAAGACATTGAAGCAGCTAAGAAGTCTACAAGGGAAACTACAATCCATCAAGTGATTCATCATGCAATTGGTAGACAAGTGTAATTCAGTCACCCATATTTTTCCAAAAGACATCACATTCAAGTGGGATGGTAGATGTGATCAAGCATTCCAACAAGTCAAAGAGTATCCACTCACTCCTCTAGTATTAATGCCACCTATTCTAGATAAAGTAATGATACTCTATGTATCTACAACACAAGCAACATTAGGAGCTCTCTTAGTACAACTAGATGATAATAACAAGGAAAGAGTGGTCTACTACATTAGGAAAACACTAGTGGGATATGAATTGAACTATTCACCCATAGAAAGAGTTTTTCTTTCTGTCGTCTTCGCAACACAAAAGTTGAGACACTACATCTTGAACAGAAAAGTAAAGTTGATCTCAAAAGTAGATCCACTAAAGTACCTATTAGCAAAAGCGGCTCTAATAGGTAGGGTGTCTAAATGGGTGATGATATTGAGCAAGTTTGACATAGAGTACATAGACAGAAAAGCCATCAAAGGAAAAATCATAACAGAGCAACTAGCAAAAGCACCAATAAAAGATCACCAGCCTCTCACAACAGACTTCTCAAATGAAAGCATACTACTAATAGAATAGACAAGTTGTTGGACCTTATACTTTGACGAGTCCCATACTCAACATGGCTCAGGAATAAGTATCTTATTTCTCACACCACAAGGAGATAGTATACCTAAGGCTTACAGAATTATTTTCCCATGTACAAATAACATCTCAGAATATGAAGCACTATTCACAGGACTCAAAATGGCCATCGAATGGAGAATAAAAAAATTGCAGTTCTATGGATCTACTCTCAAATGGTAATCAAGAAAGTAAATGATGAGTATCAAACAAAGGATGACAAGTTGATGCCATATAAAATAAACAACACAGGACTTCCAGTACGAATAAGACCAGCAACAATAGAAACAACATGTCAGGTGTTGGAACTTGAACTACCATATAACCTTCTTATAGGACGCCCATGGATTCATGCACTACAAGCAGTCCCTTCGTTATTCCACTAGTGTCTAAAATTTCCTCACAAGGGAAAGGAAGTTACATTATACGCAGATCATGAACCCTTCCACTACTGTGCAAAATTGGAGGAGAAATACAACAAAATCCAGCAAATACCTAATAATGATATATCATTCCACTCCTCATGTGTTGATCCATCCACACTACCATCAACCTCAACTAAACCCACATCAAGTGAACAACCAAAATCTGATCCCAAGATTCAAGTACTTGACAAAGGTAATGAAAACTTTCATTTCAATCAAGAATTTTATATTGGAATGCTTCCCCCAACACCAAAGGTTTATGGAGGTCCAAAGGAGATCAAACATGTTCAAGCAGTAACAATGGTAGTCAAACCTATGATCTTTACCAAGTGGGTAGATATGAAGGATGAAGAAATATTCAAAGAGGGCCTCTCACCAATGATATACAAAGAAGAACAAGAAGAACTAGAACAGCTACAACCCTTTCCAATTGATACTAGCAATAAAGGGTATATGCTAGCCAAACAAATGGGATACACTAGAAAAGGTGGCCTTGAGCGACATAAACAAGTTAGATGGGAACATATTATAGTGGAACAAAGAAAGAAGAACATGGGACTAGGCTATGGTTCGATAGACATGGTTACTCCAAACACTGGATTTGCCTCTTTTGAGAAAGGAGCTCCTTCTACTGACATTAATACATTGGATACCTACCATCTTATAAACAATGACTTACCAATCAAGGACATATTTGAAAGCTTTAGCATAAGTATAGTCTCTAGCCGATCTAGAAAACCTATATTTAAAGACTATACTTATGAAACAGTCTCCAACGAGTATGAATGGGATTCCCTTGCTTCTAGTGATGATGACCTAGATACACAATGGGAGAATGATGCCAAAGTTATATTGACCATTTCAGAAACTTTTATAAGCTTTACATATAACGATGACAACCTACCCCTTTCCTACCCACAGTTAATAGATTGGGACCAACAACATCATACGCCTATTTTGGATCAATTCCAAAATGATGAAGCCATTGCAAAGTTTATGGGACTTCAAACCAATATACCATCAAGAGATCATAAAGAAGGGTTTGTCATGGAACTCAAACAAGAAGCATATTTCAAAGGGGAGATTGTGTCTTCTAGTCACAAAATTGAAAAGGACAATGTAAAAATCAAAATGAGATCCCCTAGGGAAAACCACGATGTGGCTCTATCAGATCCTAAAAAGAGAAAAATAAAGGATGAATCTAAGATTGAAAACCTCTCTAAGGCATCTAAGGATGGATTTTCAATATCCCTATTTCTGAATATCAAGAGAAGTCGACACTCCTAGTTGAAGAAGATAAACCTATTAATGTTGGCACAACAGAAACACCCAAAATCACATACCATGCAACATCACTTAATCTTGAAGAAAAGGTGAATTTTTCAACATTCATCAATGAAAGGAAGATAAAATTCACATGGACATATGTAGACATACCAGGGCTAGATCCAACATTGGTTGTACACCACCTAGCCATATTTCCTAGAGTTAAACCCATCAAGAAGAAGCTACAAAAAATGCATCCCCAGATAGCAATTTTGGTAAAAGTAGAACTGAAGAAACTACTAGATGTGGACTTCATTAGACCAATTGATTATCCAAAATGGATATCGAATCTAGTACCAGTATCAAATCCCACTAGGAGCATAAGAATTTGCATAGATTTCTGAGATCTAAACAAGGCTTGTCCAAAAGATGGCTTCCCTCTTCCTAGCATAGACATGATAGTGGACCTAACTATAGGACATGAAATGTTGTCACTAATGGATGGCTTCTTCGGATATAATCAAATAAAGATATCTCTTGACGATCAACATAAAACAACATTCACTTGTGCATGGGGAACCTTTTGTTGGAATGTCATGCCATTCGATCTAAAGAATGCAGGGACAACCTATCAGCGAGCAATGACTACAATATTTCATGATATGTTACATACAACTATGGAAGATTATGTGGATGAAATACTAATGAATTCCATCAAGAGAGAAGACCACTTGACCAACCTAGAAAAAGTGTTTGATAGGCTCGAACAATACAACTTAAGGCTTAATCCGAAGAAGTGTATATTCAGAGTAACATTTGGAAAATTGCTAGGGTACATAGTATCAAGAAGATGCATTGAAGTAGATCCTACAAAGATAAAATCCATATTAGAAATTCCTCCTCCAAAGACATTGAATCAACTAAGAAGTCTACAAGGGAAACTACAATCCATCAGGCGATTCATCACGTAGTTGGTAGACAAGTGTCATCCATTTACCCATTTTTTACACAAACACATCACATTCAAGTGGGATGGTAGATGTGATCAAGCATTCTAGCAAGTCAAAGAGTATCTACTCATTCCTCTAGTATTGATGCCACCTATTCTAGATAAAGCAATGATACTCTATGTATCTACAACACAGGCAGCATTAGGAGCTCTCTTAGCACAGCTAGATGACAATAACAAGGAAAGAGCGGTCTACTATATCAGTCAAACACTGGTGGGCTATGAATTGAACTATTCACCCATAGAAAGAGTGTTTCTTTCTGTCGTCTTCACGACACAAAAGTTGAGACACTACATATTGAACTGAAAAGTAAAGCTAATCTCAAAAGTAGATCCACTAAAGTACCTATTAGCAAAATCAACTCTAATAACTAGGATTGCTAAATGGGTGATGATAGTGAGTGAGTTTTACATAGAGTACGTAGATAGGAAAGCCATCAAATGATAGATCATAGCAAATTAACTAGCAAAGGAACCAATAGAAGATCACCAACCTCTCACAACAGACTTCGCAGATGAAAGTATATTGCTAATATATAGACAAGTCGTTGGACCTTGTACTTTGACAAGTCCCACACTCAACATGACTCAAGAGAAGGTATCTTATTTCTCACACCATTGGGAGATAGTATACCTAAGGCTTGCAGAATTGCTTTCCCATGTACAAATAACATCTCGGAATATGAAGAACTAATCACAGGACTCAAAATGGCCATCGAATGGAGGATAAAATAACTCCAAGTTTATGGAGACTCTCAACTGATAATCAGGCAAGTAAATGATGAGTATCAAACAAAGGATGACAAGTTGATGACAAGTTGAATCACAAGGGAAACTACAATCCATCAGGTGATTCATCACGTAGTTGGCAGAAAAGTGTCATCCATTTACCCATTTGCTACACAAAGACATCACATTCAAGTGGGATGGTAGATGTGATCAAGCATTCCAGCAAGTCAAAGAGTATCTACTCACTCCTCCAATATTGATGCCACCTATTCCAGATAAAGCAATGATACTCTATGTATCTTCAACACAAGCAACATTGGGAGCTCTCTTAACACAACTAGATGATAATAACAAGGAAAGAGAAGTCTACTATATCAGTCGAACACTGGTGGGCTATGAATTGAAATATTCACCCATAGAAAGAGTGTGTCTTTTTGTCATTTTCATGACACAAAAGTTGAGACACTACATATTGAACTAACAAGTAAAGTTAATCTCAAAAGTAGATCCACTAGAGTACTTATTAGCAAAATCAACTCTAACAGGTAGGATTGCTAAATGGGTGATGATACTGAGCAAGTTTTACACAAAGTATGTAGACAGGAAATCCATCAAAGGACAGATCATAGCAGATCAACTAGCAGAAGCACCAATAGATCACCAACCTCTCACAACAGACTTCCCAGATGAAAGTATACTACTAACATATAGACAAGTCGTTGGACCTTATACTTTGATAGGTCCCACACTCAACACAGCTTAGGAGCAGGTATCTTATTTCTCACACCATAGGGGGATAGTATACCTAAGGCTTATAGAATTTTTTTCCCATGTACAAATAACATCTTGGAATATGAATAACTAATCATAGGACTCAAAATGGCCATTGAATGGAGGATAAAACAACTCCAAGTTTATGGAGACTCTCAACTGATAATTAGGCAAGTAAATTATGAGTATCAAATAAAGGATGACAAGATGATGCCATTTAAAAGAATGGTGGATAGTTTCAAGCAATACTTCATCATTATCATCTTTGAACAGGTTCCTCGGATCAACAACAGAGCAGTTGACATAATGGAAACAATAGGATCAATCCTCGACATTCCACAAAACATTCCTAAGTATGAATTCCTCATGGAGCAACTACTCGTACCAGCATTTGGTACCCCAAAATCAAAATTGGTTTGTGTTGTCATTGGTCCTAACTCACCATGGTACCAAGACACATTCAATTATATCCAGCATGGTATCATACCTCCTGACTTGACAACAACCCAAAAGAAAACCTTTTCTCATAGGACTTCTCGATTCACAATCCTAGGATACACCTTATATCATCAAAGTTTAGAGGGTACTTTACTTTGATGTGTTAACACAAAAGAAGCACAAACTGCCTTACAAGAGGTACACGAAGGTGTTTGTGGGTCCCACTCTAGTGGACCTAACCTAGTACAAAAATTGTTGAGAACATGGTATTATTGGCCCTCTATGGAACAAGAATGCATTCAATACTCAAGTAAATGTCGTCAATTCCAACAACATAGTGACCTTGTTCACACACCAACATAGGAACTGAGACCTATCACAACACCATGGCCTTTTTCACAATGGACATTAGACTTGGTAGGTAAGATATCTCCTGCTTCATCAAATGGGCATAAGTTTATTATTACCACAACTGAATACTTCACAAAATAGATAAAAGCAATTCCATTAGCCTACATCACAGGGAAACAAATATTTAAGTTCATCTTGAATTATCTAATTTATCAATATGGAATTCCCTAAACCATAATGGATAATGGAACGCCATTCAAAAACCAAGATGTCAAAGAGCTTTGTTCACAGTTTTCTATCCAACATAGATTCTCCACACCCTACTATCCCCAAGGAAATGGTCAAGCTAAAGTGTCTAATAAAACCATCCTGAAAATACTGAAAAAGACTGTTAATGATGTTAGTTGTGATTGGCATCTACAATTGAACCCAGTCCTATGGGATTACCAAACCAATATTTGTACACCTACAGGTCCCACACCTTTTTCCTTGTTCTACGGATCTAAATTTGTCTTACCTATTGAAGTCAAAATCCCCTCACTGTGAATATTACTAAAATGCATGGTCTATAACGAAGAGTATCGAGTGTCCAGATTAAATGAGTGGGAATTCCTAGATGAAAGGTGTTTGAGTGTGTTAAACCATCTTTAGGTTTATCAGAAT
Organism: Sequoia sempervirens; assembly: GCA_007258455.2. NCBI lineage: Eukaryota > Viridiplantae > Streptophyta > Pinopsida > Cupressales > Cupressaceae > Sequoia > Sequoia sempervirens. The sequence continues at coordinate 30,351 of VDFB02324913.1, forward strand.
CAGGTCAAACAAGCTACACTAAAAAGATCAAAAATAGAAACTTTCAGGTTGGTGACTTGGTACTCAAAGAGAATCAGAAGGTATAGCTGAATCAAGATGGAAAAGGTAAGTTTGAACCCAATTGGTTACGCCCTTTCATCATCACCACAAGCTATGGCTCTGGAGCTTATCAATTATCTACTCCTAAAGGAGAACCTTTAGTCGAACCATTGAACAATAGCCGTCTTAAAAGGTTCTATACTTGAACACATCAAAGTATCCAAGAGAAAAAAAATATAAAAAAAGCAAAAAAAATCAAAAAGCAAGAAAAATAGTAAAGAGAAATAAAACATTCTTTAACTAAAAACTACTTTGTCACGCTTCTTGGACAAGTACCGTAGTGAAAACCTAGCAAACATAAGGATTTAGAGAAGAAGGAATGATGGCATTAACAGTCGATTTATGTTTTTTTTTGTTTGTGAGATGTTTTATTAATACTACCATGACGAATACCTGTTTTATTTCATGTATGGAAGTTGTTTTGAGACAATTCATGTAGCAGTTGCATGTTAGGTATTTCATACCTCTTTGTGTAACTGGTCTGAATTTTTTTAACACAACTCAACCATATACTCTAACAAGGTTTCTATATGTCTAGTATGAGCAAGAATATTCTTTGTATGCTGAGTCAAAGTCCATGCAATGGATACAAATCCACCTTGGTTATTAATACCCTAGTGCATCGTATTTGTTTGCTACGTCAAAAAGGATTGTTAAAGATATGAAGCCTCTAGGAAAAGGAAAAGCAACTCATCAGTAACTAACAACGTCAAATTTATATCCATCATCCAACATTTCTTCTAACTAATAGCTCCATCCTGCATCAAAATATCATTAGTACCACACCGATCCTACATCCACAATTCTATCATTAGATATCATGATCATAGCAAAGTAATAAACATAATAAAACATCATATATCATATAGATATATAGATCATCCATCATCCATCATATACATCAAACATCCATCATATACATAATAAAACATCATATATATATATATATATATACACAGATCATCCATCCATCCACATCATATGCATACATCAAAAAAGTACAAAACATATATCATATAGATATATACATAATCATCTCATAACACATAATAAAGCCAAATCGAAACATGGTATATCTAATATATCATCAAAACTGAGAATTTCATATATATCATAATGTAACATGCGTGATGTCATATACAAAAAATACATATATACGAGGCCTCAACTAGGTTGATGAATGTATATACAAAATAATAATGTTTACGACATAGGTCTCTGAACAATAAACATCATACATATCAAGTACAAATATTCCTACTGCCCGACTGGAGGAGGGGATCTTTGATGATCATGGCTTTGGTGAGAAGCTTGTGGCATGACTAATAGGTAATCTGACTGCCTCATTGACTAATCACCTGAATCGGTTGCACCAATAGTTGTACTAGGCTCGTCAAACCAAGGACATCTATGTGCTATAGGAATTGATACCTCATACATAATCTGATAATAAGTAGCCTCTCTCATATACTGGTCCCACTCTTCTCTAAGAGCATCATGCAGTACCTTGAGGATATCCCTCTCAGCTGTAATAACCTGCACCTGCACCTTGGCAACATGATGTCGCCCAATCTCAGTGTCTCTCTCTTGCTTAAATTCGTCCCTCTCCTACTTGGTCATATCTTGCTCAACAATCAAAATGGAAACATGTGCCTCTGCGGCATGTTGCCACACAACCTCTGCATCTCTAGAAGCTGTCATATTTGCTAGCTAGACCACTCCATCCCTAGGTGGAGAAGGAGGACCCTATGCCATGGATGGATCTTGCTACATAGGATCGTCTTGCTGATCCTGATGCCCATCCTATATCGCTCTATCCAACTGCTTAGTAGCAATCTGGAGTTGTCTCTCCCCTCTGCGAATGGTAATTCCTACTCTACTAATGGTTGGCACAACACCGACATGATCTGTAAACCTGAGTGGAACCTGGCAATCCCACCACTAGTCATAATCTAGAGTAGTACCTACATCTGCTAGTTTTATAGGCCACCCCCATCCAAATGGGGAAAGTCTCCTAAAATTGGCCATTGTTGCATCATGATCCACCTGCAACCCCCACACCTAGACCTCTCGAGTGGTCCTACCAAAATGAGCCTGGTAATCATTAGTAAAATGGCTTTGTCTCTCACTGAATTAGCGAAGTTCCCGATCAGGTAGATATCTCTCGAGAAAAGAATGCACTTGGTCGATCAACCAACGAGTCTATCTACAAAATGGCAGTTGCTCCTAATCGTCATGACATGCATCACAATCTAACAATGGCCTCCAAATGAAACCAAGCATGCCATTAATAACACGATGCCAGTAATGTAGCTGGCCAGGCCAAGTATAATGAAGAAAATCACCATATTTGTAAGAGTAAGGATCCTCTAGATCCCGATCCAAAATACCATTAGGCCTAGTAACTAGGATATGCTCTCAGGCTCACACATACAGTAATGTAACCCCAATATGAATGGAACTACCTCCATGATAGGCATCCTCATGCATATCTCTGTATAAATGAGCAAGGAGACATGGGCCCCATGCATACCTGGTACCATACTCGAACATCTACTCAATGCATACACCCCAACCAACTAGGAATTGTCGACCTTGCCGATCAAGAATGATGAGCCCCGAGACCAAATCACAAAGAGCTAATGAAACAAGATCTGCACTGCCAACGAACGGAGACAGGTCTATCTTTGACTCCTGAACCTAAAGTGTCTAACACCAAGAACTCAGTGCATAGCACATGTACCCTATTGTACAAAATAGGTCATGAGCTCTCCATGAATTGATACACGAAGGATCCTACATATATCCTCTAAGGTGATGGTGGCCTTGTTGGTCGCCAAATGAAAGGAAAATGACTTAGAGTGCCACCTCTCAATGAGAGCAGTCATCATCACTTTGTGGCATCTAATCATTAGCATGTAGCATATATATTGCAACCCCACAATGTCTAACACATCTCGCTCAAGCTCATGAAAACTAGTGATCAAATCAAACAGCTCACGTGATCGTCACTCTCTCGAGTAAAGCGGTTTGAAAACCGCTTGCAAACATTCAACCCATGACATTAAGAATTTTCTATGAAAACATAAAATGAACCTCAAATTGTAAACAAACTAGCTCAAAATTCCAAAAGGAGTAAAAGTGGTTAATTTTTGGTCAAAAGTAGTAAAATAGTCAAAAGTGGACTTGTTTTTATCAAAGGCGATAAAGAAAATCAAAAGTGCTAAAAATGGAAAAAGCGAACAATTATCTCAAAAGTGAACCTTTTTTTACAATGGCGGCCATTTCATGCCAAAAAAAGTCAAAAGTGAACATTTTTTATGAAGGCATAAACATAAGTGAATGTTTGAGTCAAAAGCAAACAAATAAATCAAGTGCGAGAAAGAAATGCAAGAGCGACACAGATACAAACATCAAAAGCAGTAGAAATGATGCAAATGTGTAAAAAACACAAAATTACCGCTATCACCTAAAATGTTTTCATGCATTAATTAATCAAATATAGAAAGTCAAAAATAGGAAAGGAAAGGGTACATACTAGTGCACTGATGCCAGTAGGCCACCCGAACTCACGAAATGCATCTGCTTGATGTGGGGCTCCTTGAATCCTTGTCATAGCTCGTCGACAATCCCAAAATCAAGAAGTCCAGAGGCAAGAAATTACTATAGACTCATAATGCAAATGAGGTAAATTAAACCCTAATTACCTATTTTAACCTCCCAAACCCTAATTTTTTACCTAGGAAACCCTCCTAGGTTGAAATTAGTAGCTCCCGAGAACATTTGAACTATCAATGAGGGTCTTATAAGCTTAGTTTTCATCCTCTATGCATCTGAAATAAAATAAAACATTATCGCAAGCCTGACCCAAAAAATGATTTTTTTCGGCCAACCTCTTTAAGGGGCAGCCCAACGTCCTACCATCTTTTCACTGACTGTTGAGGCACGGTGGGGCATATAAATTTTTTCAAATCTTGATCTTAACATCGAAATCTTTAAAACAAAGCAACCAGTACTTTGTCTTAACGAGGGGCAAAATGTAGACATGTAAAAAATGACCTAACACTTATCACACATCGTAAATGACATTTTCTCATCATCAACATCATTATCATCTAATATCACTGCATTTCAATCAATTACATCAAAAAACCCAATTTCCTCTATTAATTGAATAATATTACATTATTTAATTAATTCACTATTTTATTATTTTTGACTAATTAAATAAATTTCATTTATTTAATAGTCCTAATCTTACTTTATTCTTCCTTATAAATTAAACAACATCAATTATTTAATTATGTTGCTAATTTACCTTATCCCCCTAAGTCAATTAAATTATTAAAAACATAATAGTTTAATTAAATCACCTTCCCCTAAACTTGAATAATTAAATAAATTATTCAAAACATCATTCAAAAAGGTCAAAACAAACAAATAGAACTTTGTTTGTAAAAGTAAAACATGATTTACATGTTCTATTTGTTTGTAAAAGTAAAACATGATTTACATGTTCAACTCAAAAAGGCTTAATTAATTAATTAATTAATTACCCTCACCCACTTTCATGATTGAGCGAATCATGATCCCCAATTGCTCACTCTGATTGGCTGAATGATTCATCTATTTCTTGACTGATCCATCTATTTCCTAATTGATTCATTTGTTCTTTTAACCCACTAAATCTCAACATGATTTCCTCAATCCCACTGATTAGGCAATCTATTTCCTCTAATTGATCAATCAACATGCTTAATTGATTTGATCACAGAAGCTAACTAAGCAATTTAATTCCTCTCAACATCTTTCAATCATTGATCAAGATTTTCTACTACGTGATCTCGATCATTTATCTCAAAATGTGAAATCTATATAACAATCCTCTTCATCCTAAAAAAGATCAAAGAATTGACATATTTTGCACAATGAAGTAATGTTGAATTTGTTGAACAAGACAACTAAGAGAGGGGTGAATCAGTTGTCATAGATTTAAATCTTAATTCATTCACCGAAACTAATCTTTAACACTATTTAGATGATTAAACATTAAATACTAGTGCCAAAATTGAATACCATCACACAAACACAATAACACCATATTTACATGGAAAAACCAATAAGGGAAAAACTATAGTGAGGATTAACTCACACTATAGAGAATATCAAAACTGATTACAAGAGGCACACTATGAAAACAAGGACTCACTGTCCAATAGGGCTAACAACCTAGAGGGGCTCACTGCCAAAAAGATACAAAGAAGATAGAAGATATATGTTATAGAGAAAACAATCTCATTGCAACAAATAAATCCACCATAATTTTCTCAACTACTTGCAGACATGCATGAATGATAAAGTACACCTTCTGCTCACTGCATTCAAAAACTCAACATTTAGGCTTTGCACTGATTTGCCACACTCGCATCACACACACTCACTAATTCACATCAATCTCACACCTATCCTCTCTATTTCTTTGCACTTATCTCTCTTTCCTCTTTCTATGATCCATTTCACCACTAACTCATCATGTATTTATACCATCTTCAACTTTGACACATATCCAAAGTCGACGATCCAAATTCAAATACAAATTAGGTTGGCGCCAAAACATCCTAGGGTGGAATTAGAATGAGGGTGACCCAAACACACACTTCATAAGGACCCAAATAGATCCAACATGCTTCATCAAATTTGAAGATAGTGTTCAACATAAGGTTGGTTGAACCAGTGTAAAACATATAGAACAATTAAGCACAAACCTTCTAGATACCAAAGTTATCTTCAATACAATCAAAACAACTCAAATCTAGAACTACAAGTCATAAGACTTTAACAAAGAGAAATCTGGACCAACAATATTTCTCCCAGACCTCAACCAGAAACACAAAAAACCACAGTTCACAACTGGTGAACATAACTTGCACTGTACAATGAATCAACAACAAAAAATCTAGATATAGTAGCTTCCAGCAACCATTATCAACATATATGAACCACATAAACATAGGAGCAAATCCTGGAGCAAAACCTGAAGCAACCATTGAACACCTGCAATCTTCCTTCAATACAATTTTCTCAATATCCTCGACATATACATCCAATAACCTGTATCCATGACACTAATGACAACAACAATTAGTAGATAACCAATTGACTAGTTGACATCAATGACAAAACCTTCATTCTTTCCATTCTTGTAACAATATCCCCCTTTGTCATTGATGGCAACACATGATGCGAAAAACCATCAAAGACACCATACTAGCTCTAAATACACTTCTCAAGATTTTTCTTTCTATTTCTCTTTGTTTCTCCCCCTTAGTAGATAGTCTTTTATATTATTCCTTTCTTTTGTTGTTTTTTTCCTCTCTTTTTCACATGCTTCATCTCCCCCTTTGACATCAATGGCAAAGGAAAAAGATATTTTACATTGATTTCCCCTTTGACATAAAAAAATAGAATACTCATAATGACAACACCTGACACTACCTGCTCCCCCTAAAAGGTAGCCACCAAACCATCAGTCCAAAAGAAAGATAGATCCCTAGATACACTGGACTTATGCGTCTCCATATGCATCTAGTTCAAGAAAGGAGGGGAAATAACCCCTAACTTCTCTTGGAGATACTCAAAAGTATCTTTAGGAAGAGCCTTCGTACATATATCAGCAATCTAATCCTTTGTTGGAACATACTCAAGCTTTACTTCATTCTCCATGACCTTCTCTCTCAAGAAATGATAACTAATAGATATATGCTTCATCCTTGAGTGTATCACAAGATTCTTTGAAATGTTAATTACACTTGCATTATCACAGAAGATAGAAATAGGATTATCATACACCACTGTGATATCTTTCAATATCTTTTTCATCCATAGAACTTGTGTATAGTAAGATGCAGAAGCAATATACTCAACTTCAGCAGTAGACAATGAGATTGAATCTTGCTTTTTACTCAACCATCTTACCAATATACAACCAAGAAAGGATGCACCACTAGTTGTACTCTTTTTATCATCTACACATCTAGCCCAATCTACATTTGTATAGGAACTTAGAGTAAAGTCAGTATCTCTAGGATACCATAATCCATAATCTAGAGTGCCATTCAAATATCTAAATATTCTTTTAATAGCAGCAACACGTGTTTCATCAGGGTCTTCTTGAAACCTAGCCACAAGACAAAAAGCATGCATGATATTTGGTCTAGTAGCAGTCAAATACAATAGTCCACCAATCATATATCTATACTTGCTTTGATCAGCCTTAGGTGAATCATCATCTTTACCCAATTCGTAACCAATCACCATAGGAGTACATACTGGTTTGGAACCATCCATCCCAAACTTCTTTAACATCTCTTTCACATACTTAGACTGTGAAATAAAAATTCCTTTCTCTATTTGGTTAATCTATAGCCCAAGAAATAAATTCATCTCTCCAAACATAGACATTTCAAATTCTTTCTACATCTCTTTCGCAAACATCTTGCACATATTTTCATTTCCTCCAAAAATAATGTCATCAACATATACAACTACAATCAAGATTTTATCATTTTCAATCTTAAAATACAAATTGTCATCTATTGTACCTTTGTTGAAACCTTGTTGAATCAAATACCTTTCTAACCTTGCATACCAAGCTCTATGAGCTTGCTTCAATCCATATAAGGCTTTCTTCAATATGCACACCACATTCGATTGATTTGACAATTGAAATCCTTCTGGTTGTTCCATGTAGACCTCTTCTTCTAGCTCACCATTCAAAAATGCTAACTTGACATCCATCTGATAGACCTTGAAGTCTTTATGAGTAGCAAATACTAAGAACATCCTTATAGCTTCCATTCTTGCTCCCGGAGCAAAATTTTCTTGAAAATATATGCCTTCTACTTGTTAGTAACCTTTACACACAAGCCTTACTTTGTTTCTAACCACTTCTCTATTTTCATTCAACTTATTTTTGTATACCCACTTCAATCCAATAATGTTTTTGTCTATTGGTCTTGGGACCTATTCCCAAGTTAGATTCTTCTCAATCTACATAAGTTCTTCTTTCATGGCTTCCATCCAATGTTCATCTTTACATGCTTCACTTACAGTCTTCGGTTCAATCTCATAAAATAAACACATATTTACTTCAGCAACAACTCTGCTTCTAGTTAATACTCCTTTATTCTTATCTCGAATAATCTAACTTTCTGAATGATTCTTCTGCACATATCTAGGCATCTTAGGTGACACCACCAAAGTCTCCTCTTCTCTTTCATTCTACTCATTTTGCTTCTCTTTCTCATCCTTTTCCTATTCATCCACAATTTCTTCTATTCTTACACAATCAGGTTCATCAGATATATGTCCATCAATTTCAATTGAATTCTTCATTGTCTCATCAACCTTGACATTTACATTTTCTACAATCTTTTTGTATTTTATTGAAATATTTGTATGCTTTGCTTTTAGTAGAATATCCAAGAAAAATTCCTTCATTACTTCTTGCATCAAACTTACCTAGAGTTTCTTCATCTCTTCTGATATAACATTTGCTTCTAGGAATACCTTGAATTACTTGACAATAGGAATTCTTCCATACCGTAGCTCATAGGGGGTCTTTGTACTATTTGCTCTAGCTTGAACTCGATTGAATACATAAACAACATTATGAATAGCTTCTCTCCAATAAACTTTCAGTAAACTAGCCTGAGTAATCATTGATCTAGTAGACTCTTGAATTGTTCTATTTTCCCTTTCAACAACTCCATTTTGCTGAGGAGTTCTCGGAGTAGATAACTGTCTCTTTATTCCATGCACTTCACAAAACATATTAAACTCATGGGAGGTGAATTCTCCACCTTTGTCATACCTTAAGCCTTTTTTATCAAATTTACTTCATTTTCAACCGTAGCTTTGAATGTCTTGAATATATCTAATGCATTTGATTTCTCTCTAAGAAATATAACCCATGTATATCTAGAATAATCATCAATCAAAAGCATAAAGTACCTTTCTCCCTGTAGACTTCTCACTCTTGTAGGACCATAAAGATCTATATGAATTAAGTCCAGTAGTCTAGTAGTAGACCATTACTTTGATCTGTAATGACTTCTTGCTTGCTTTCTAAACTGACAATTCCTGCAAATAGCATTAACATGCTTTGTAATTCCTGGTAAATCTCTCACAACCTGAACTGCACTAATCCTTGCCAAGTTATCAAAAAATATGTGACACATTCTCCGATGCCATAACCAATTGTCATTAATCTGAGTCATAAAGCATCATCCATCAACACCCTTAAGTTGATAGATATTTCCTTCAAATTTCTTTCCTGCAACAACCAATGTTCCAGATCCTTTTCGGATCTCACATCTCTCATCCTTAAGCACAAGATCATATCCCTTATTGCATATTTTTCCAACACTCAAAATATTATGCCTTAAATCTTTAACATAGTAGACATCATCAGTATTATGCTTGTCATCAAAACTTACTAAACCTATCCCACAAATTTTAGCACCAGTATCATCTCCAAACATAATCAAGCCTCCATCATATTTTTCAAGTTTAACAAACTTACTTTTATCACTAGTCAAACCACTGTCAACTACCTAGTAGTTCTTTTATTGTTTAGCATGTAGGGAAGAGATAACAATACCTTCATTTTTCTCCTTCTTCGGAGGGCTTTCCTTCACCTGTTTCTCAAAATTAGTAGAAGTAGGTTCATCCTTTATAGCCAAGAACAAGCATTCATTATCATCAGGATCATCATAATCAGAATCCTCATCAGATATACTAGCATTCTCATTCACATAATATTCTTTGTTGATCTTCTTTCCTTTCTTTTCTTTCTCATATCTTTGTTTATTCTTCTTAGCTCTTTTCAGACACTTTGCAGCAAGGTGATCCCACAATAGTGATTTACACTTTTTGGGACATCCTATTTTTTGCTAAAATCACATATTTTTAGAAAATATAATGATTTAAGCCTTGAAAATTTTCATTTAAAGGATTCTAATTGAAGAGGGTTTGATCAAACGACCTTAGATCAAACCCCCTTGGATAGAACCCCGCTAGTTTTAAACCATACCTATAATAGAGTCTCCTTTACACCTATCAAAATGTTGATAAAAAACCACTTTTATTAACCTTTTGGGGGATCAAATGAATTCATTTAAAATTAATTTTTTGTAAGTATGTAGTCATTATTATAAGCTTCCCAAAAAGTATAATTTTAAATATTATTTATTTTTTTATTTTTTATGAATGTAGGTTTTTCACCAAAAATCAAGCTCTTTGTTCTGCATATGTGGAAAAATAGTAGATTATCAAAAAAATAAAAATAAAAATATCTATGCACTTGATATTTATGTCCTTGATCCAACAAAAAAATAAAATTGAATTTCGATACATACAAAAAAAGTTGTGTTAGCAAGTAAACCTATGTCTAAATTGTAACTGGTTTGACTTCAAAACTTAATTAAGAAAAATATATTCAATAAAACACTATGAAACCAATTGCATGCAAAATATATCATAGTTACGAATCTAAATTCGAAGAAATTAGAATTTTATCCTTCATAGAAAAAAAGTTATGTGTTAGCAAGTAACATCACTCTTTGAAAATGGTGTTTACTGTTAAAAACTAGTTTTTGAAGGAGATGGAAAAATAAATGCAATTTGATTCTAATTTTTTTTTAAATGTTTGAATCTACAGACAAAATGCCACAAATCACTAGTTTGCATCATCTTCAAATTCCTCATGGTTTAGCAACTATAGGTGTCTGAAAGTGAAGATTTAGTTAAAAAAATCAATTCAATGTCAAGTTTGGCCAAAAAGTATAAACCACTATTATGGGATCACCCAACATAATGACCTATTTCTCCACAACTAAGGCATTTAGAGGGTAACTTATCTTCATACTTACCAGAGCCTTTTCTCATCTTTCTCACAAATTTAGCTTCTATTTCATCAAAATTTTCTTCATCTGGATCTTCAACTTTTGTAGCCTTAAAAGCAGTTTCTGATTTGCATCCATTCCTCAGATTCAACTTCCTCATCTCATACGATGTCAAAAATCCCAACAACAGATCTTTAGTGCAGGTCTTATAATCTATACTCTGTTCAATAGCACACACCTTCTCACTGTAAACATCAAGAAGAGTTCTAAGATTCTTCTTTACAATCCTAGTTTCATCTATAGTAGCACCAAGTCCTCACATTTCAACCACTATCTCATCCAATCTCTATACATAAGCTTTGACATTCTCATCTTCAAACATGTGTAGAAGCTCAAACTATGTCTCCAAATTTTGCAATTTTGCCTCTTTAACTCTTTCATCACCTTCATATGCCCTTTCCAAAGCATCCCAGACTTCCATAGCAGTCTTCAAATTCTAAACCTTAATCAACTCAAAATGTACCAAACTATTCTTCAAAATGTACTTCGCCTTATTGTTCGCTTCATGTGCTTTGATCTCATCAGTCATACTCGGACCATTAGTAGGAGTGTGAGGATTCTTGTAAGCTTTCTCCACATCATATCCACAAAACCCCAGATATTCTTCCATCAATATTTTCCAAATAGCATAATTAGTTTCATCGAACCTCAGATAATCATAAGTCAATTTTCCAGCCATCTCAAACCTTCCTCAAGTGGTTAAGCTCTTCACCAAGGAACAAGGCTCTGATACCAATTGTTGAACAAGACAACTGAGAGGGGAGATGAATCAATTGGCATAGATTTAAACCTTTATTCATTCACCAAAACTAATCCTTAACACTGTTTAGATGATTAAACATTAAATACTAGTCCAGAAACTGAATACCATCACACAAACACAATAACACAATATTTACGTGGAAAACCCAATAAGGGAAAAACCACGGTGAGGATTAACTCACACTATAGAGAATATCAAAACCTATTACAAGAGGCTCATGCTCGAGAAACAAGGCTCACTGCCAAAACAAGGACTCATTGTCCAACAAGGCTAACAACCTAGAGGGGCTCATTTCCATAGAGATACAAAGAAGATAGAAGAGATATGTTACAGAGAGAAGACAATATCAATGCAACAGAGAAATCCACCACAATTTTCTCAACCACTTGCAGACATGCATGAATGATATAGTACACCTTCTGCTCACTGCATCCGAAAACTCAACATTTAGGCTTCGCACTAATCTGCTACACTCGCATCACACACACTCACTGATTCACATCAATCTCACACCTATCCACTCTATTTCTTTGCACTTATCTCTCTTTCCTCTTTCTATGCTCTATTTCACCACTAACTCATCTTGTATTTATACCATCTTCAATTTTGAAACGTATCCAAAGTTGTCCATCCAAATTCAAATTCAAATTAGGTCGACGCCAAAATATCCTAGGGTGGAATTAGAATTAGGGTGACCCAAACACACGCTTCATAAGGACCAAAATAGATCCAACATGCTTCATCAACTCTGAAGATAGTGTTCAACACAAGGTCAGCCAAACCAGTGTAAAACACATAGAACAATTAAGCATGAACCTTCCATATGCCAAAATTATCTTCAATACAATCAAAACAACTCAACTCTAGAACTGCAAGTCATAAGACTTTAACAAAGAAAAATTTGGACCAACAATATTTCTCTCGGACCTCAAACAGGAACACAGAAAACCACAGTTCACAACTGGTGAACATAACTCACATTGTACAATGAATCAACAACCAAAAATCTAGATATAATAGCTTCCAACAACCATTATCAACATATCTAAACCACACAAACATAGGAGCGAAACCCAAAGCAACCATTGAACACCTGCAATCTTCCTTCAATACAATTTTCTCAATATCCTCGACATATACAACCAATAACCTGTATCCATGACACTAATGACAACAAAAATCAGTAGATAACCAATTGACCAATTGACATCAATGACAACACCTTTTTTTTCATTCTTGCAACAAAATTGACAATTAATTTCACACAAGCTTTTACACACATCTTCGATCAACATTAACCCACATTTGGAGCTTTTTGCAATGCATAAATGGAGGCTTCGCATTGATACAACAATCCAACATCATTTGTGAATACACTTTGACATGATATGGGTAATGATATTAGTTAATTGAATTCTTTGTATGTTCTTTGATTGTGTTGCTTTAGTTCATTGAACTCAGTAATCTCATATCGTTCATTTCATGAGTAATGTGTATGAATCTTAATATTTTGTTTGAATTAGATTCAACTAATTCATTCATTTTGATTTCTTTATGCTTATCTATTTCCCCCTTACACGCCTTTGGTTTATAAATAAATCATACTCCTTTTTTACATCTAAAATGTCAAAGATCTTCGATTCCCAATTTACTCCTTATAGTAGAATTCTGATTAGATATCATTATTATAATTTTTAAAACCCCTTTTCACTCTAATTATTTCATTTGAAATTAAATCTTTAACTGTTGATAAGATTTGGTCATAACCCCAATAAACCCATTGAGGACAAGAAATTCCTTCATTAGAAGCTACATCCATGGCCATATTTTCTTCCCTGTAAGTGTATTTAATATTGGACTAGAGGAAGTTCCCTATCAGCATTTTAGAATCTTCCATCATATCTCTTATCACCCAAGGAGTAGAAGAATCTCCCTTTAGAATCAATTATCATCTTCGATTCACCTTCTTTAATAACTTGATTAAATCCCAATTCTTTTAACCTCTTTATACCTCACCAAGCAACAATGGCTTTTGCAATGTTGCTAGTGCAAATACCTAAATTCTTAGCAAAACCTTCGATTATATATCCCTTTTTTGTTTTCTTAGATAGGTGGTAATGTTATAAGTCCTTCACTAAGAATCTTTTGTAAAGTATTTTCAATTTTGGTTATGGTATGGAGAAATGGTAGCTTCTTAAGTTTATAGGGCTTGGGTTTCTTACTTGATTGGGTAATTGGAGGAGAGGATCTTGATATCCTAATCCATTGGCATCCTTTGATGGTTTTTATTCTAAGAATTTATGGATCTCATGCTCATTTGTTATGTCACATCCTTGTTTACTTAAGATTCTAAATCCTCAACCATAACTCTCTTCTAAGTTGATAGGTGTATCAGTAACTTTATGGGCATAAGATAAAAGAGTATCAATGTTGTCATTGTGAATAATTTTGTTCATGTTTGATGGTTGAGGCTTCTTTGTGGTTCAATTTTGGGATGCAAAAGGTTGGACATGTCAATTGGTGGGATGATAGGAGGTGTTGGTTGTTGCATGGAGGGACAGAAGGATGCATTATGCTCAAGGTTACACATATAATTTTGTGTGAATTCTTGCATGATATCTTCATCTTAGCCTAATATGTCTATCTCATGAGGAAATTCATTAGGAAGTGAATATTCATGAATGTTTTGAATTACATTAGGATCATCACCAAACACGCAACTTGAAACATCAACCAAAGATTTTAAAGACATTCACATTTGACCAAAACACATATACATAATGAGAGTCAAATACAAGTATGAGTAAGTGTTTGAATGAATTTTTAATGCAATTTTTGGATCTAAAATATGATAACTGGTTGATTTTAAGATGCAAAAAACTGAAAAATGATTACTTTGAACCATGTACTATCTTTCACTAGTTGAACTAGATGCAAACAACTACATAAATATGCAATTTCTAAAATTGAAATAAAGATTTGAAAGTACAAGAAAGGGAAGCAAATGGAGACAAAGCAATGTGCAAAATTTTGGAAAATGACATGTACAAGGACAGGTTCACCATAGGGCAAATGAGTCTTAGGACATGGTTCTAAAAAATTTAAATCTAAGTGTTTAACTTGATATTTAAGCTCACCGTTCCTAACTGCAAACAGATTCTTCAGTGACAGTTTTTCCAAAAATATGATGAAATACCAATGAAATTTAAATGACCGTGTATGAACAAAATGATTTTTTTTAAAATGTAATTCTAAATTAAATTCTAATCTAAATGATTGAAACACACCTTAATGCAAGCTATTATGTAGAATGCATACAATGATTTTGGATTTTTATGAGTTTAGATGATGCGAACATGCAATGTGTAACCATAAATGAAATACAAAACAAGATGATACAAGACCTAGATCTACGGTTTTAAGGATCTCCAAATAAAAAAAGGTATGATGTAAGAAAGTTAGGTTCACCAAAATGAAATGTTGGTGAATAAGGATCCTTAACAATGTCAAGTTCACCAAAATGAAATGTTGGGAAAGAGATCCTTAGAAAAGGGGTGTTTTCTCTATTTGTGTCTTTCCCTAAGGGCATTTCATTAGGAAAGAGAACACAAGGTGTAAAAATTGACTTTAAACTTGACTGGTGAGTTAATCAGACCTGGATCTCAGTCCTTAAGACAATAGAATAGATCTAAAACCAAATTAAAATGATTTGCAATGTTCAAAGTAAATGAATTATAAGACCTAATACATGAAATACAAACTCTCAAAAGTAAAAAAAATGAAATCATAGTTTGTAGGCAGATTTGAGAAGGGCTAGGACACATGTACCTGTCACCAAAATTTGCTTTTGAGGACTGCTAAAGGACAAGTTAGTCCCTAGGCAAATAGGTCATGGTTAGGTCTTTTGAAAACACTTTTTGCAATCCTTTGATGATGGATCTTAGCTTCTATTTTGCATAGGTTCCACTATCAAAAAGTCAGAAATAAAGTTCGCAACCTAGTTTTCGTGGCTTAACAAAAATGATGACAACTTATGCAACAATGCAAAATTACTCTTCGAGATCTTCAATCCTTCTTCAACTCGTAATTTATATATACACAAAGAGAAATATTAGTTTTTTTGAATGGGGATTTTCCTTAGTCAAACCCCAAGTCTAGTAATTAAACCTTGATAGAAAGATAATGACAATGGAGAAGGAAATAATGAATTAACAATGCTTGCTACAACTCACCAAACCTTCAATGGCTACCCTTAGAGGACTAAAGACAAACATATCTCTCCAAGGAATTTGATCTTGCTTTGCTTGATGGATTTGGACACTTGAAAATGCTTGGATGCTTTAGGATCAACAATGCATGTTATCCTTTACAAAATGACATGAACACACATAAGCTTGAACATGATGTAGGACCTTGATTGCTACAAAAAAAATTGATAAATCTACTATTGAATGCTCTTAACAATAATATTTGCTTCTCCAAAAGTTTCTCATTAAATGTTATAGTTAAATTGATAAAAGACTAGGTATTTATAGGTGTTTATCTAATTTTCCAAAAAATAGATTCCAATAGCTAACAATTTCAAGTTGAATTTGAATCATTAAAATGCCACCAACAACATATTTAAAAATGAGTCTTAGAACTTAAAGGGGACCCATTCACCCATGGGTGAATGGGTCCTATCCTATAAGTCTAGCACACACATGCTCCAATGTGATTTAATTATTGATTGCATATTAATTAAATGTCAGTTTCCCTTTCAAAAAATGGGAATAATAAGGCTTTAGAATGCATGATTTGGAAAATTAGAAGCTTAATCAAGTCTAATAAATTAAGGGACCCAAACATAGTGTGAAATTGTAAAGGTATACAATTTCCTACACTACAGTCATAATAATTTTAAGCCTTGTCTTTGTTCATCTTTAATTGTTGTAGTTATATTTATTTTTATTAACTATTGTACCATGAGCTATTAATCTCTACTGTAGTGGTAAAGAATGTATTTATCTAGCACGAGCCTTTATTTTTCTTTATTTAATTTTTGCAAGCTCTCTCCTTTTCCCCAAAACGTAACAATTTTAGGCTTAGCTTAGGATAGATAGTGAACCAACCCTCCAATCCCAAATATTGTCTCATAGGATCCACCCTCATTATTGAATTGAGTTGCTCCCTTCAAGGGTTTCCATGTTCTCAATATCATGTGGCATATTGTCCCTTGGAAAAGGCCTTTAGACTAATCAATAATAATTGCAACCATAAGTTCAAGAAATACATGTTAATGACCTTATACACCCCCTCCAATGAGTTGTACTCAAACAATACAATAAAGTTAAAGAGGAGAATAAAAAAGATATTGAAATTGATAAATACATGGAAATAAAAATAATCATATAACAATGTAATGATAATATTATGTGGCATCATGAAAAGATTCTAATTCTATGCTCATGAAAGAATATATACTAATAGGTAACAAGAATGTTGCCCCCCACCTAGGGAAATTGAGGAACAACCACACATGTTAGATAAAATGTATCTTGTAATAACAAAGAATTGTTGTATATAATCAAAATGAACTCCAAAGGATAGTTATCATGGTACATGGTAACATAAGATGTCAAAATTACTAATGTAACCCTATCATATGGTTTTAGGACATAGAGCACACCCACTTTCCCAATTTCATTCAAGGGTAACCCTAGAAATCTCAACCTCAAGTATGCAAAGGAGAAAGAGATCTTGCAATAGGGATGTCCCAGGGTATGATTAATGATTGAGGAGGGGTTCACCACCAAGTAAGAACTTGGAAAGACTAATGTAATGTAAGATGCAACACTAAACCCTAGTTTGATGCAATGAGCTACAAAATGACCTAGAAAAGTGTATAAAACAAAACTAAAAGTTGTAAAACATAAATGTGTGCACCTAGAAACTTGTAGAGACTTGAATGGAGGTTGGGAATGTTGTTGATCCTAAAATTTTGGCATACTAGGACTCATTTTCCATTATGGGCGAATCAATCCCAGTTTTGGATTTCTACACAAGAACGAGTTTCAGGCAAATGGTATCCAAATCTAAAAAAATCTCTAAAAAAATACCCATAGTGGGACTCATTCGCCACTTGCGGTGAATAAGTCCAGTTTGGATTTTCTGGAACTTCAAAGTCTGAATTTGCACCTCTCAGTCTATTAAATCTACCTCTCCAGGTTTCCAGATCTGAAACTATGATTTCAGGGCTGTAGAGACTTTTTAGTGAAGATTATGACCTTACAAACAGGGAGAAAACTCCAACAAGCTTGTAACCTAATCTTCAATGAATTTTCAAGCTCTAAGAAACCTAGATCTGCAATCACACATGTAAAGAGGAGAAAACTTGTTGATTGTTAGTGAATAGGGGTTTGCCTTGGTCAAACCCCTTGTAGGTAATTAAACCAAATGATGAGACAATGAAATGAAGGCATGAAACATGAAACAAAGAACATGAATCATGGATGATAATATCTTGAATTATGCCTTGTAGATGATGCCTTGTAAATCTACAACTCAACATGAAATGGCCATGAAGGATGTAGATCTTGATCTTGACAATAGGTGTGGAACAATGCTTGATCTTGGATCTTCAATGCTACATCACAACACTAGCTCACTAACATGCTTGATGCTTGATATGCTTGACATGATGATGGATCTTGAATTGTTGCAACAAATGATGAAGAATTTTTCCCTTGAAGATAATTGAATGCTCTTGTGAACTCAATTTGCTATTAGGAATGCTCATTCAACTTGCTAGGTTACTTGATTTCTTGATAGGATAAAATGAGTGAAAGAACCTTGCATTTATACTCAATTATGCAAGAATTCATGAAATTACAACACTACAAGCCGACATCAGATCTAGGAGAATAAAATCCTGCCAAAAATTTGAATTAAATTTGAATTTGGGCCACATGGGACTCATTTTCCCAAGGTGGCGAATAAGTCCCATCAGACATAATGTATGGGACCAAAAACCAAAAGTTCTTAGAAAGTGTGAAAATTGGTTGGCGCCAATTAGGTAGGACCCATTCGCCCAAGGTGGCGAATCAGTCCGATCCCTAAATTCAAGGCACACAGCCAAAACACCTCAATTATGATCAAGAAGGACTATCCTCGAAAGGATGCACGAATACTTTAGATGCAGCCACCAAAGCATAAGAAAACCAATTATTAATGAAGCCTAGAAAAGGAAAATTATGTTACAAAACTTTACAACATCAAAAAGGCAGATTAATGTTGATTTTCATAGAAAATAGGTTTATTATGTTTTATTATTTGATAAAACCCTAGAAAAGTGAAAGAGTGTTACAACACTTCACAACACTTTAGAAAGGTACCATTAAAATCCATTAGTTCACAAGGGCCCAAGACCTAATGTGAATGTGTATCACATTACAACACTAAATCAAGGCGACATTAAGCCAAAATCCACAAGGAGGGCCCAAACAAGCGTGAAAATGTAAGGATCCATTTTTCTAACTATTTAGCCCCCACTTTAGGAGAGGATGAACTTGCTTCAAACTCACACTAAAGTAGACATTCAAGAGGGTTCCAAGCGACATGTGATACCTAACACAACAAGATTGAGAGGTGATCAAGCCCCCAAGATCCAAGATCCGACGTCAAACTCACATAAACACAAAAGAACACACAGGGTGTATACTGAGCATCAAGATACACAAACATGCAATGTCAATAACTAAAAGAAAGAAAACAAGTAAAAATAAAAGTGAAGTGGATCAAGCTTCAGACCGCCCAAAAGACGATGTGGACAAATCTAAGTTGTTTATCCAAAATGCACCACTTTGAGGCGACAAAACTTTAGGCTAGCCATTAGGTGAGAAGTCCAAAAGGTGGAAACATACACTCATATTACAGTATACCACACACACATGGCCATGGGAAAGTCATGCCTTCAGCCTCCGGCCAAACCATACCAAAGTTATACCTCATACACACAAGGTGCCACAAAATGGATTGAGCTTCATGAGGCAAGAAAACTTTGTATGCTTGAGCTCATATGAATGCAACAGGATGGCTCTACAGGCATGCAAAGTGTGCTATGCAAGGTGGCCATATAATAGATGTTGTAAATGTGAAATAGTGTAAGGAATGTTCACAGGGATTTTGCTTAGTTCATGCAAGGTCTCTTCTTAGGGAACATCATGCCTAACGTCTCCAAGAGAGGACAAGTCAAATAAATATCACACTCTTTGAGAGAATCAAACCCAATGACACCACCAAGAAAAGGATGCATCATAAGAAGAAAGAAAATTGCACAATGAAACATGAGTGTCGGGATAGCCCCACTTTAGCGCTTACGGCTAAGCACTACTGTTGGGAGAGGAAATTCTTTAAAGCAGAAGGAGAGCTTTATTCCGAAGCCCGCATGCCAAGTCATATACTGACCAACTACATCATGGATGAGTATTGGCTACGTGTTCATCTTATGCATGCCACATCCAAATCCCAAGCTTGCTCTATATGTAGGTATCACGCAAAGGTGATCAATCTTACAAAGACAACGATATGAGCATACTTAAGACAAGGTTACCTAACTCTCTTAGAAGTGCAGGACAAGGATGGCCAAATAGGATGCAAGTAAGTATAAATTGGAGGAGTCTTGACAAGATACCCTCTTGATTGATGATAGAAGATGTTCCTTTCTTTTGCAACAAAGATATCTCTTGCTTAGATGTACAAGGTGTCATATCTACACAAGACCTTCTAGATTGCGATATATTGTACTCTCCCTAAAAGGAGGGTGTAAAATCTAACAAATTCAACTCATTAGTGTTTTGCGTGATGGCATTGACATTAAGCGAAGATTTTTTTGTTTATTTTGTTTATTGCAAAGGATAACACTCAAGACTTCAGGATGCACTAATGTTAAAGTTGGCTTAGAGGAATCTTTTTGTAATAGTGTTGATATGGATTGATGGTTTGTTTGTTTCTTTCAAGGGACAATAACCAAGACCATTAATTGTTTCTTGTGTGTTAGGTTTTATAGGGACATAGATACCTTGTTCTCTAGCACCACATCCTTTTCCACTGTAACCAAGTTGTTTCATCATTTCATAACCTTTTCCATAAAGATTCTTCATCTCTTTTGGATTCGGTGGTTGCTCATAATTAAGTTCATCAAAGTTTGTTGTATAATTTGTTTCCTTTAAATTGGTTGAGGTGGATACTTTGGAAGGGTCTTTCAAGTTTTGTGTTGACATTACCGCTTTTTTCTTTTTCACACTTCTTGATTATGATCTTCAATTTCCCATCAAAGATAGGTGTGAAATCCAAGGAACCCAAATCATCGTCTAATAGCTTCGTGACTTCCTCAATATATTTTTCTTTGTCTTTCTCTTGCACAGGTTCTACATGTGTGGTTGGTGTTAATGTTTTCAAAGGACTTTCCTTATTTTTCTCGAGTTGTAAAACACTGTAAGGCTCAAGATCAACATCAAGTGTGTACACTTTGTTGTTGTAAATATACTTCATTTTACGATGAAGAGTAGAAGGCACCCCATTCATTGCATGAATCCACGGTCTACCTAAAAGGAGATTATATGAAAGATCACGAGGCATAACATGGATTGGTGTTTCTAATGTGGCATTTCCAGTTGTAATAGGCAAAGTGATCATACCAAACAGTTGTTTTCCTACATTGTCAAATCCTTTAATAGATAAAGAATTAGGATGAAATTTTTATTTGTCCACAACAAGCCTATCCAAAAGGTTCACACCACACACATTAAGAGTGAATCCATTGTCAACAAGGGTTCACTTTATGCCCGTTTGTTTATATCGAGATATTATTATGAAAGCTTCATTTTGTTTTTGCACTTCCAAAGGGGGGAGTTCACTTTGGTGGAAAACAATGTCATCATTTATTCCTTGAATCATGGCTGCTATGTCATTCAGATTTGCACTAGAGGGAACTACTACTTGTTGCAAGGATGTTTGAAGCATAGTGTGATAATTAGGTGAATTTTGAATTAAGTCCCATAGGGATATCTTTGCGAGAGTATTCGTAAGTTGTTCAAAAAGATCATACTCCTTCCCACTATGTGAAGTGAAACAAGGAGCACTAGGCAAAATGGGATTAGGCAAAGGGAGGGATGTTGAAGTTGTTTGTCTTGGTTGCAAATTTTTTCTAGTGTTATATGTATGAGCAATGATATTATGACTCAGCTGAGCTGCAACACATCGTTCTTAGGTGGGTAAAGGATAAGTTTAGGTTTGTTTTGTTTTTTGTGTGAAGGTGGGTAAAGAATTAGAGGATTCTTAGGAGGTCCATTAATCAAGGGGGATCTAATGGACACTTGCACATTCATAACCTCAATGGTCTTGGTTTGATGCATTTCCAATCTAGAGGGCAATCTAGAATCACCTTTTTATCATCACCTAAGGAAGCCACATTACTATTGTTATCATCTTCTTGCACCATGATATTCTCCCTAGGAGGAGAGTTTTTAGGAGAAAAACTAGGATTCATATCATTTTACTATATATTTGCATGCATCATCTTCTAAGGCATCAGTTGTATATTTTTCCATTTTTAATCATGTTCTAAGTGATTGTCTCAATATACTTATGAGGTTTGATGCAAGGAAGTAATTATCCTTGTCATGTACAAACTCTCATTCTTGTAACCAAGTTTTGTTATGTGGAGACAAGCACAAAAAATCACAACAAACTAAAAGTGAATATTCAAGTATTTGTAGAGACCAATTTTGCACGTACAAATCAAATATACACTTGTGTAGGTCAAATTTGTAGGTTTGATCAATTCCACAATTATAGAACCATAATGACTTTATAGATTCTAAAGTATTCACCTGAGTATCATTAAATTTTTTATCTTAACAAATCATTTTACCTATGGTTGTTTCTCCTTATTCATCAATGTCTTGCCTAATAAGAGAGGTAGAAGAAGAGAAACAACTAGGATTCTCAAAACTCTCATTGATTTGTTCTTCTAACACCAAAATATCTTTTTCACCAATAGGAGAGATATTAGGAGAAAAACGAATATGATTGTTAGGAATGTCCAAGGTTGTATTCTCTTTCACTAAAACACTCTCATAGGGAGGGGATATGAACTTTTTCTTATCATACCTAGACAGGTAAGACACAAACATTGTGTTGACCTAGAATGAAAAGCACTTCTAACCATCTCATGCAATGTTTCAACAATGTAAACAATGTATATTCAAAGATGCAAAACAATTTTATCCAATGTATGCAAAACTTTAAGAATGCAAATAATATATATCCCAAAATGAAAAGCACTTTTATCAAACTTATGCAAAGTTTTATGAATGTAAGCATTGTATATGCAAAAGTGAAAAGTATTTTTATCCGTATGATGCAGAGTTTCAGAAATGTGAACATTTGTAGATTTGGTGATGCTTGCAATTGGAATGATTTAAAAAACGAGTATCCTAAATTAATGTTTTTGACCTAGATGCATAAAACAAATGTTCCTAAAAATTTCTAGACTTATAATATATGTTACCAGGAAGCTTAGGAAGCACAAAAATGAGGTTTTTAATGCTATTAAAGGTAGTTTAAAATATGGACTGGGACTGATTCGCCCAAGGTGGCGAATGAGTCCTAGTTAGGGTTTTTTTCAAAATTTTCAATTGATTTTTATGTTGCATGATCTGTAACCTAGGTGCAAATGCAGTTTTCAAATGATTTTTAATGATTTGAGATGCAAAAATGTAATCTATGATCACTTTAACTAATGCATAAATTAGAAACCCTAAATATCAATTAACTAATGCAAATTCTAATGTAAAGTAAATGCAAGCTAGATCTAGGATGATGATGGACTCCAAATCAGAAAAAAGAAGGTATTCTAAATGTGGGTTCACCAAAATGAAATGTAGAAAAAGTGAGATGGATGTTATCATATGGTTTTAGGACATAGAGCACACCCACTTTCCCAATTTCATTCAAGGGTAAGCTTAGAGATCTCAACCTCAAGTATGCAAAGGAGAAAGAGATATTGCAATAGGGATATCCTAGGGTATGATTAATGATTGAGGAGGGGTTCACCACCAAGTAAGAACTTGGAAAGATAATTTAATGTAAGATGCAACACTAAACCCTAGTTTGATGTAATGAGCTACAAAATGACCTAGAAAAGTGTATAAAACAAAACAAAAAGTTGTAAAAAATAAATGTGTGCACCTAGAAACTTGTAGAGACTTGAATGGAGGCTGGAAATCCTGTTGATCCTGAAATTTTGGCCTACTAGGACTCATTCACCATTCTGGGCGAATCCGTCCCAGTTCTAGATTTTTGCATAGGAATAGGTTTCGGGCAAATGGGTATCCAAATTTGCAAAAATCTCTTAAAAATTCCCACAGTTGGAATCATTCGCCACTTGTGGAAAATGAGTCTAGTTTGAATTTTCTAGAACTTCAAAGTTTGAATTTGCACCTCTCATTCTACTCAATCTACCTCTCTAGGTTTGCAGATCCGAAACTTTGATTTTGAGGCTGTAGAGACTTTTTAGTGAAGATTATGACCTTGCAAATGGGGAGAAAACTCCAACAAGCTTGTAACCTAATCTTCAATGATTTTTCAAGCTCCAAGAAACCTAGATCTACAATCACACATGTAAAGAGGAGAAAACTTGTTGATTGTTAGTGAATAGGGGTTTGCCTTGGTCAAACCCCTTGTAGGTAATTAAACCAAATGATAAGACAATGAAATGAAGGCATGAAACATGAAACAAAGAACATGAATCATGGATGATAATACCTTGAATGATGCCTTTATAGATGACGTCTTGTAAATCTGTAACTCAATATGAAATGGCCATGAAGGATTTAGATCTTGATCTTGACAATAGGTGTGGAACAATGCCTGATCTTGGATCTTCAATGCTACATCACAACACTAGCTCACTAACATGTTTTATGCTTGATATGCTTGACATGATGATAGATCTTGAATTGTTGTAACAAATGATGAAGAATTTTTCCCTTGAAGATACTTGAATGTTCTTGTGAACTCAATTTGCTACTAGGAATGCTCATTCAACTTGCTAGGTTACTTGATTGCTTGATAGGATAAAATGAGTGAAAGAACCTTGCATTTATACTCAATTATGCAAGAATTCTGGAAATTACAACACTATAAGCCGACATCAAATCTAGGAGAATAAAATACCACCAAAATTTTGAATTAAATTTGAATTTGGGCCACACAGGGCTCATTCGCCCAAGGTGGTGAATAAGTCCCATCAGACATAATGTATGGGACCAAAAACCAAAAGTTCTTAGAAATGTGTGAAAACTGGTTCCGGGCCAAAAGATCCACGTGGGACCCATTTTCCCAAGGTGGCAAATGAGTCCCAAATCCCTAAATCTAGGCCACACAAGCTAGAAACACCTGAATTATGATTTGGTGTCAGGATTATGCTCAAAAGGATGCAATAAATGAGGCTTGTGGATGCAGAATGGGGCCAATTAAAGCATAAGTAAGCCCAGTTATTAATGACAAGCCTAGAAAAGTGTGAAAGTGTGTTACAACACTCCAAATAAGGCAAGATTAATGTTGATTTTGATTGAAAATAGGTTTATTATGTTTTATTATTTGATAAAACCCTAGAAAAGTGTGAAAGTGTGTTACAACACTTCACAAAACTTTACCAAGGTACCATTAAAATACATTAGTTCACAAGGGCCCAAGACCTAATGCGAATGTGATATCCACATTACAACACTAAATCAAGGCAACATTAAGCCAAAATCCACAAGGAGGGCCCAAACAAGTGTGAAAATGTAAAGGGATCCATTTTTCTACACTACAATTAGTATATCATAGAAATATAAGGTGTGAGCTTGATAGTCATGAGATACTTTGCAATTATCATATGAAAATACCATACTTGTAAATTGTGTGATCAAGATTAGTAATCAAGAACTTTAAAAGATCATATAAAATAATTGTATAAATATATCTAAATAGTATAATATAGGTGAAAGCCATAAATGATGTGCCCCCTAAGTGAGATTCACCGTCTAAATAATGTAATACATACATACATACACACACACACACACATAATTGTGTAGAGCATGAAAGCTCTTAATCTCAACCAAAATTATTGGAAGGATCACCATCCAGTAGCTCATCTCCATCCCAATTGTGTGGTTTGTAACCACCATTAAATAAATAAATAAATTCCATCATGATATGATATATCACTTTTTATAAATTTACTTGATATATAAGGAATGGGAAATTGGCCTTTTGTTATCCTTTGCACTTGTATTTTTGGAACTGAGTTTATTTTCCTTTAGAAGAAGTGACAATGGAATTGTCAAATATCATTGTCTTGATTTTCCTTACAAGGTATGAATAAAATCATCATTGTTTTAGTACACAAATGCATATGAAATATCTCACCCTTGTTTCACTTGCGAGGGAGGACAAGAATTTTAAGTTGCCTTTTTTTCTTGAGGAACCTTATGAGGCAATGAAGAGGGGACTATTGGTCCCTTATCTTATTTTTTGGTTTGTTCTTATTTCCTTCATTGTAATGCATTTGGTATAAATGATGAACCCTATCATTACATTTATAAGAATATTCTATGTGATATTCCTTACCTTTGTAGCCATAGAGAACATCTTTGAGAGTTTCAACATAATTGTTAAGTTTGAAGTGAATTGACTCAAAAATAGAAACATATGCATCTCTTTTGGATTTCATAATTCTATCTCCATGAACATATTCTAAACAATAATGGATTATACAAGGCACAACCTTTAGTTATTTTGGCCAAGGTCTTCCAAGAGACATAAATAATATCTGATGATGGAATGATATGAAACAATACTTCCACTTCCTTAAGGATCTTTAGGAGAGGAAAGATGATGCTTACCAAAGTGTCCACAAGGGCACCATTGGTCATTTTTAATAGAAAAATTGAATATTCATAGCTACCTCATACTAAAATCTTCCATGCATATATTATACTAATTGGTTGAATCAACAAGGATACCCTCATAAGGATGGCTAGGGAGGAAACCCAAAACATAAAGTGAACCATTATAATTATTTTGAGGAATCTTTCATAAAAAAATGAAACAATTAAAGGTACACGAGGAGATGAAATATTAGTATTAGTCATTCCTACAAATGTATCTACGAGAGTGTGAGGATGAGCCAACATGCTATACCTATAAGATGTCTAGTCATATATGTAAGATCCATAAAATTAACAAGATACTTGGGCACTCATAGAAAACTAATATTGTTAGATCGAGAATACAAAGGAAATGGATTCATATAAATGTTTTACCTCATCATCAACACCATTCACATGTATAACCTTATGTTTGAGAGCCATACTAATTAGTGTGTGATGACCGTTGGCCCTATGATTGTTGAGAAAAAATATGCTTATTATATCCCTTATGTAATTATTTAGATGGATCTAATGGTATGCTTATTATATCCCTTACGTAATTATTTAGATGGATCTAATGGTATGCTTATTATATCCCTTGCGTAATTATTTAGATGGATCTAATGGTTAAAGGAGAGGAGTAATAATAAATTTAACATTCAATAAACTTTATAGCATATTATTTAGAGGTTCACTTAGCTTTGTAAATTTTCTAGGAGTTTGAGATCAAAAGAAAGAGAATTAGAAGTAGTGGCCATATGTGTAGTGTTAGTTTTACTTTCTTTCTCATCATTTCCCCTTTGAAAAGTATCTATCTTTTGAAATTTGAAGGTTAAGAAGATGTGAAAGGGGTGTGAGAGGAACCATAACATTATTAACAATATCACAAAGCTGCATGAAATAAATGCATCTATTCAAATGGAAATTATCTTAGAGGGGAAGTAAGAAGCTCATTTTTTTTTTGGATTTCATCATTTAAAAGTTAATGCTTCATTTTGGCACAAAGTGATTGAAGTAATATATAACATATTTACTATACTTGCTCACACATTATAAATTTGAAAGGGTAGTTTTTAATCTCACATTTACTTGAAAATGGTTGAGGAAAATTATGAGTAATTGATCAAAAAATTGGATAAATCTAAACTCCAAAGAATAAAACCTTTAAACAACACATGTTGGTATGTGGCGACTGATCATGCTATACTGTATAGCCCATGGTATACTGTACACC